>CAUYQG010220381.1:0-40929 GCA_963574415.1 Tarsius wallacei | reverse complement strand
AGTCTCACTCTGTCGCTCAGACTGGAGTGCAGTGGCCGCTCCCGGCCACCGCAGCCTCGACCTGCTGGGCTCCGGCGATCCTTCAGCCTCAACCTTCCGAGTAGCCGGAATTACAAGTGCGCGCTACCAAGCCCGGCTAATTTTTTGATTTATTGTAGAGATGAAGTTTCGCCCGCCCAGGCGGGTCTCGAACCCGCGGGCTCAGGCAATCCACTCACCTCAGCCTCCCAAGGCGCGGGATTACAGGCTGAGCCACCGAGCCCGGCTCCTATCACTTTTAATCCACACCTTTACCTCTCTTCTCCACATCCACACCCTACGTTATTATTCCCAAATACTATCCCAATTGCTATTGACAAGAATAAGTCAATACTGGTTCAATGCTCAGCTCTCTGCTTGTACTTTTTACTTTAAATTCTGCCGACTACCTGACACAGAAAGAAAAATCACATTTTAAAATTCCAAAGTGAAAAAGATGTGACTCTATATGTACACCTTAAAAAGAAGCTTAGTTAAATGCTTTAAAATCTTCATTTACAAATAACGTCAGTATTTGCCAGAATTCTAGCAAGGATTAAATCCAGTTTCCCTTATCTTCAAGCAAAAATGTCGCCAAAAAAAAGAAAAAAGAAGAAACTGCATTAGCCAAAATCATTCCCGATGTTATTAAAAACCATGGCTTTGTCAACTTTAATGGTGTTTGCACACCAGTATTACAGCCTATAATAAGTCTTTCTCAGAGTATTTATTATAAAAATAAAACACTGGGGCTGTTTCCTCCTGCAGTAATGAAAAAAAAAGGTATATATAAATAAACTAAGTGTAGCAAAGACTATGATTTAAAACCTAACATTTTATGTATTAGAGTTAATGCAAAAGTTTTCCTATATAGTATATAGAAACCTGACTATAATGTGCATGAAAATTAATATAAATACATGATGCTGTGGGGGGAAAATATAAAAGCATTGAAGAAACAACAGATAGAGAAAATGCTTAATTAACTACAATGTATCATTACTCTACTTTCACTAATACTTTAATCACAAATTGCAAATGTGGCTATAGGGCACAGAGAAACAGCCATAATGTAATTACACTTGGAAACCACAACCCAATTGTTCTTGGGTTTTATTTGTAGTAACTGTAGCCCTAGGTACAAGAGTTTGAGACAATGGAAAGCAAGGCCTTCTCTTTTTCCATTGCTCGCAAAAAGAGAAAGCCAGAAAGGAGGACTGAACAATTTAACAATGTTCTTTGCTTGCTGAGATCAATCGATCTTTAATCCACCAAGTGTGGTGCTGCTTACACGCTTGAAATGAAAAGCATTTCATCTAACAATGAGATGCTCTTTCCCATTGGAGTTCTATGCAGAAAGGTCACCAGTGTAACTTGCACACATTCCAAGATGTTAATATATACTGAACAGAATTTTTAAAATAAATCAACACATAGAAATAATAATCCTTCTCATTATACACGTTCTCTTGCTTTCTATTGTACATTCATGATTCTCTGCATTTGGATATATGATGAGCTATACATTGCAGCCCAATATTATAGGAAATGCATCTCTCAGCTTAAAACATAGCAGGTGTCAATTCTCTCTTTAAAAGACAATCAATTTAGTAAAGTCTTCCTAGGCTATGTGAGAGAGGGAAAGTAGCAATGCAAGGCATAGATATCACTCTAGAAAGACACAGGCCCGAGCCTTGCTCTTCAACTTACTTAACTCTATAACTAAATTTCTAAAGCCTTGGTTTCCACATTCACAAACAGACTTTCTAAGAAGACCAACTTCAAAGTGCTATGGGGGTTTAAATGACATAATGAGCTTTAAGTCTTTACTCCAAAGTTGGATATGTTATGAACGTATAACATAACCAGTAAATGCTAGCTATCTATCATGATAATTAGTTACAAACTCACACTTCAAGATGTTAAAATACAGTAAGTAAGAAACATCACTAAGAAGTTGATATAACTATGGGAAATGGTTGCAATTTTGGAGAATGATAAATTCTAAAGGAATTGAAGAATAAAGAACAATAATCTAGAAGATAAACCAGAAGGTAATCTGACCAGGATGGAATACAAGCCCTTTACTGTATTGATTAGCAATTGATCCTGATTCCTGTCCCTTCCTCTGTGTGGTACCTTACATATATAGGTTTATAAGTCATACAATTTAACTCCTCTGTTTTCTCCTCCCTGCAACCATTTCAGTAGCATCTCTCTTTTGTAAGAGCATTCTAACTTAGTTAACTATCTAACGACAACAACAACATACATTTACTTTTCTCTTCCCCACTGTGTCAAAAGCTAGTTTTGGCCTGTTTAAACATAACTGGTTAACATCTCTACTCCATTATAGATAATATATTTTTCTGTTAATTAAAAATGCAGGAAACATTACTTGATGACTAAAGTACTTTGACTTACTGAGGCCACTCAGAGATTATAAACAAAAAATGAATAGGGCTTTCAGAAGAGAATGCATTATTTACAAGCAGATGAACCCTTTCTATTATATTGGTTTAATAGAAACATGACCAAGATAAACAAATCAGAGTGTTATGGAGAATAGTAGTATATGAAAGTAACTTGCATTTTCTCACTAAAACATAATAGGATATATCACTAACAGGATAGCTTTCATAAAAAACTACACAGCATTTTTCAGCAAATTGATGTAGATTCCTCTCTCTTTGAATTCTTTATTTAGAATCATATAACATTTTGATATTACAGAGAAAACAGTTATTTTGCTTACAATTGAGAAATGATCACAATCCAATATCATATGTACAGTTGTGCATGGCTTAACAATGTGGATACATTCTGATACATCCATTGTTAGATGATTTTTGTCATTGTATGAACATCTTGGAGTGTATTTACACCAATCTCTATGGTATAGCCTACATACCTAGACTATATGGAGGAGCTTATTTTTCCTGGACTACAAACCTGTACAGCATGTTACTGTACTAAATATTGTAGGCAATTTTAACATAATAATAAGTATTTGGGTATCCAGTCATGCCTAAACATAAAACGGTACAGTAAAAATACAATATTATAATCTTAAAGGACCACCGTTGTATGTGTGATTGACCATTGACTGAAGCATCATTATGTGGCACATGACTGTATTCTCACTCAGGAACTCACATTTTCAAAGTCTAGTGGATTCACTAGTAATCAATATTAGTTATTTGACACATCCTCTTCCTGGTAGTAGTACCCTTTAGACCAACTTAAAAACTGAGGTAAAAGTAAAAATAACCTTCAATCATAAAAGCCTGTAATAAAATTGTGTCATATACTTCACATCTGAGACAAACAAGTAATTGTCATCAAGAATGACTACTTATCACGTGAACATCATAAAATCCTCATCCAATAGAAAATAATAAATAACCAACACAGTTAAAATAATTAGCATGAGAAGAATCAACCAATGTATAATACCTTCAGCAGATATCACTTCCTTACTGCTAGAATTTCAACAAAATATGAAATGTTTTATATCACACAGTTTTTCATTAGTTCCAATCTGATTATAAAGTGATGAAGTATATGTATACTTTAAAAATGTTATACATCATACTGTAACTGAGTGATGTACACCAGCTCTGGGCATCCCTAAGACATAGAAAGCTGCAATATGTGTGCACTTGAGAAATAGTCTGGGACCAGAAATGAGATTGGGATAAGAGTGAACTAGTTACATGTCTGACATAAAAATCATGACCAGATTAGAAAATCCAATCCAGGAAAAGTGCATGCGTGGGATTTATTATAAATTAAGAATATTTAAAGGTTCAAGGTAGATTGCAAATACACATAGAAGTTTGGTATTTAAGCTGATTGGGATTTATTTCCTTAAAATCCAAACATCAGTAGGAGGGGCAAAAACTGTGCCTGTACTTAAAGATTGGGTTAAGACTGCTGCTCAATCAGAAAAATCAGGCACAAAATAGAAAAGGTGTTCTATCATTAACACTAAAACAAACAAGCGAATTTCAAAATCTATAAATGTCATTGGTTAAAAGCAGTGATATCAAAGTAAATATTATCTATCCCCAAAACAAAATCTATTGGACCTCTTCTTTGATATTTAACTAAGCACTGTCATATTTTAAGAAAAATCCTAACAAAAGTTAGATGGTATGAGGTGCTATCGCTACACATGAGGGTTCGTTTTCAGGTAGAATCCTCTGAGGAGCAAACCTTCTTGACACTCAACACTAAATAAAAGAATTGGTATTTTGGAAGGCCCTGTTCTAACAATTTCTACAGGTGAGACAATATCAATGTAAAATATAGAAATATGACTTTTGGCTATAATAACAGTTGGAAGTGAGATTAAGTAAGAAAAAGATTTCATAAGTTTATGTTCTACTTTCAGAAAATCAAGGGTAAAAATAATATATTGGTGAATTTTATTGTGTATACATATACAGCTAACCCAAAATAATAAAGATTCATTTGGAAGCTTAAAAATTGTAATATTAAAATAATTGTAAAATGCATATATGTATAGAAAACTGAAAATATCAACACTGAGAGATAATTTTATTATGAAATACTGCTTGATGCACTTTTTTTTCTTGAATTCTCTTGCTAAAGTTTATGTTGCAAGTTGGTAGGATTCATATCTCTTTATTAATAAATACTAAAGTTATTCAATTTATTGCCTATTAATACAAATACCTCCACATGAGAAAAAACAGAAAACTGGATGTCTCTTTTCTCTTTTAAAAAACCTTCCTATTCTTACCTCTAAGTAAAGAATATACTGCAAATAATTACATTTTATAAATGCAATAATAATAACAAGAGTAATTTTAAAGTACACATATTAAAATACCAAACAAAAATTATTCTTGGGTCAAGATTTTACAGTTTTTAAAACTTTATCTTCTCCTATAAACATCTTGCTATTTTAAAATATTTTATTATAAGCATATCTTACTGTTAAAATCATAAAGAACAGCAATAATTCTCCACACTTAACTTTACAATATTTAAAAATATGTAGCGTTTTTTGCAGTGTAAAATATTATTCATTTAGGTAATGTTTATTATGTATCTTTTCTTGCTAGGTACTGACTAGAACAAAATATTGTTAAAACAATATCAATAGCAATTAAAACAACAGAAGATGTAAGATCATATGCTTTTGCCAAAAATGAGAAGTTGCGTTTACTCCCACAATCATAACCTATTTCTAGTGAGCTCGTGAATTTCACCAAGAGATACAGCTATCCTGTATATTCCATTTCAAGCCAGCATTGATCATGCAGCATGGCACTTTTTGCAAATGAGCTCCACTGAGGAAGAAGCATCCTTTTCTGTGAGGTCTTCATGTCTGCGGTGTCTCAAAAACAATTACTCTATGGGAATTCAGCCTCACCTTTAACTAGTAGAAACAGTGCAGGGGGAAAAGAAAAAGTCTCTGGAACACAGACCAGCAAGCACAGAGGCTTATTTTTGCCTTTGAAATGAAAAACCAAAGTTTTATCAAGTTCTGAAATAGAATCAGGAGTTGCCTCATTAAAGCACCTATTTCCAGCACCTTTTGAAATAAAGGAAGAACTCCACTTTATCCTAAGAGTGAACAGTGGGAGAGAAACTGAAGTTTGGGGATGTAACGAAAATCTGCTTTGAGGCAACCAGACAAAAAGGAAAATAAAACCTCTTGTTTATGGTCCAGCTGACCAAAAAAGCAACATGAAATGCATAATACTGTATTTTTCATGAGCATCATATTCCAGTTTCATCTCCATACCATTAGCCTTTTCACTTCTTAAGTGGAAAACACAGCTATTTCAATTACAGCTTTTGTGGGGAATAGGACAGAATTCTTCTGTTTAAATGACTATGAAAGAAATCAGGTGAGAACAACGATATAAAGTTAGCCACAGAAATTGATTTAGAATAATCAAGTAATTCCCTCCCATGACCCTTCCTAGGTAACCAAGAGTAAAATAACTAGCGGTTCTCTCTCAAAAGTTCAGGAAGCAGAATACTTGTAATAGATCACCCTAAGTGGGAAAAATGAGGCTTTTCAAAACTTGCTGCAATGGCTAATGGTCCCATGTTAACCAGAGAAATCTTTAAGAGATATATTTTACAACATGTGTGGAAAACATAAAAACAAATATGATACCTTGCTTTGTAAATTGTTTTCCCAATGCAAACTATTGGAAGAGTATCTATCTAACTAGCATTATGTTGCTCATGTGTGAGAACTTATTAAAGATGAGCACAACTATAAGACTAATATTTATTTACTATTTACAGAATATGTCTCAGGACTTTATAATTCCATAGTGCCACCTGGGGCTTAAAGAAGTCACAGTCCTCCTCAGAAAAGCTTGAATTCCTCAGCCTCAGATTACAGAGCATACCTTTTTAAAATAGATTCCAGCCTTCTAGAGTACCCATTTTTTAACAGACAAAATGACTTTCTGAATTATTATCAATATTGTCCCTACATGTCTGAAAGTAGAAGATATAAACCTTAATATTTTGTTCATATCTTAACAAAACAGTAATAAAATTTTCATCACTCTTTTAGTATGCCTAAGACTGCCATGGGGGGAGGGGGGAAGAAACACAACATCAATGAGGGTACCTGCTCTCAAACCAGGCAAAGTGGGGACCAAAGGGAGGACCAAACTTTACTTGTATGATGACCACTTGTATACTTCATCTTGAATTGCACTCCAAATCTTTAAAATAAATAAAAATTTTTAAAAGACCAATATAACTTCCAGCTTTCACAGAAGCCTGCTGTTTTTAAAGGCACATACTTTTCACCATACATTGTTTTTGCCTAAGAAACCATCTAAGTCCAAATTCAGAACCTTTAAAACTCTTCACCCTTCTACAATTCATTCAATCAGTATTTATCAAGCAACCTGCTACCACTGGGCATGAAAGTGTAGGAAAGGTAAAACAAATACATTCAGAAAGTGTAATGCCTTAAATATTGTAGAAAAAATGTTATCTAAGATGCTGGTCTGTGATGACATTATATCAAACGTAAATCAGCAGAGTGGCTTTTTAATTGAGAAGACCTTGCCACCAAGAGACGATAGCAATTGAACTTCTTTCTGGAGCCAGCTCTTTCTTATGTAGAAACCAATAACAAGCAGTTCATGGATGAGCCCCAATTCACACTTCCCATTTTGAGCAGTGTTGTTCTAGATCAAACTCTCCTTTCTGCCTCCTCCTCTTCCTCCTGCTTCTCCTCTGTCTTTTTTCACTGACTGACTCTCTCCCTCCTCATTCCACATAGCAAAATGTTGTTTTTCCAAAGCTTGAAAGTTTTAAGGTATACGGAGATTGGCTTCATGAAATTTTCTTGTCTGTTTCAGATTCCTACATCGCAGAATCTGTATGAGCCTATCACAGTTGCATGTCCATTTCTGATCTAACTAATTATGTCAATGGGCCAGTCATACAACAGAAGAATGGCTTCTGATAGTTTATATCCATCTAAAAGCATGTAAGTTTTCAGTTTTAATGAAGCACAACATATCTATTTTCTTTACTATTGTTTGTGCTTTTGGTGTTAAATCTAAGAAATCATCGTCTAACACAGATCCCATATATTTACTCTTGAGTTTTTGTCTAAAGATTTCAGTTTCATTATGTTAGCATAACTCTATCAATATGCTAAAAATATTGAATCTTGCGCTTGAAACTGGTGAACTATATAGCAGGCAAATTAGCTTTAAAACTGCCTTGGCTATTTAAAAGATAGTGTCTGCTATGGTTTGGATGCTGTCCCTCCAGACCTCATGTGGAAATTTTATTTCAAAGTTGGGACTGGGGCCTAGTGGGAGGTGTTTGGATTGTGGGAGTAAATTCATCATGAATACAAGAATGTCGTTTTTTTGGGAATGAGTTATTTACTAGTTCTGGGAGAATTGGTTTTTAAAAAGAGCCTGGCACTTCCCCATTTTCTCTCTTGATTCCTCTCTTGCCATGTGGTCTCTGCACAGCTGGCTCCCCTTCATCTTCTACCATGATTGGAAGCAGCCTGAGGCCCTCATCAAAAGCTGAGAAGATGCTGAGGTTTGAGTGACATTTTCACAAAAAGGCAATTGTGATATTTAGATGGAATACTATGGGCATGCATGATATTATTTCCTCATTGAAAGGTGAGGGAAATGAGCTTTAGAAAGAAAAAACGAAACACCCAAATAGTGTAAGTAAAAATGCTTGAGCCAGGATTGGAGTCACTGTCTGTCTCAACTATGGTCTTAACTACTTCATCAAACTGCATCCATTTATAAGTGTATGTCAGGGACACCAATGGAGGCCTTTAGGCAAATACATTTTCTAAGTGCAAAGTCAACATTGTCCTGCATCTTTGCCAATCCTGATTTTTTTTCTGATAATGTTAACAATAGATGTTGGATTCAAAACTTACACTGCTAATGATAAACACCTTATTGACGTTTAAAATCTGTGTTTTAAGGTCGTCACATTATATAAATTATATATAGTATTGTGTACACGTGATTCATTTCATAATACAAAATTAATTTAGAAAGAAATCATGTCATATACTGCCCTCTACTTGGTATATTTTCATTAAGTTTCAACTTCTGAAGAAAAAAATGAGGAAACTAATAAGGTATCAATATATAACTAGAATATCCTTTACTATAAAACTAGTAATTGTTTTATAAGTATCCAAGGGGACATAGTGGAGGGAGTACCCAAATTATTATTATAATACATTTCCTTCTTTAACATAATTTCATATATGAAGCACAATGAAATAACAACTGACTATTGAAAACAAAACAAAAAAACCTGGAATGATTTAGGTGTAATTATCTCATTCTCTTAGATCCCCAGAATAATCTCAAAAAGTGCTTAGTGCTAAAAGATTCTGTAGTTTTCTATACTAACGGTCTTAAAGGCTAGAAGTTTTATTCAGTTATTCATTACCATTGCACTTGACCACCTGCCTTGTTCTCAGGTTTCTCTGAACTCTCAGAAATAGTCAGACAAAAGAGAATCTTCTATTGGTAAGAAACTGATAATGCATTTCCAACTTTTCAGTTTACAGTTATTGTTTATCCCAGTTCTGAGAAAGGAAAACAACAGACATATTATTCCTTTAGGAGTTTACTTCTTGATTTTTCTTAATATCTAAGTACTATGTAAACTACAGCCATTTACAAGACTTGTACTTTTTTAATCTTACTGGTGTTGTTCAAGAAATTAATTTTAGCATATTTTCAGGGATAGTACAAAATATGAACTTCATCTATTTTAAACTAAACTTTTGTTGGCATGTACTTTCATGCTGAAATACTTTCTGGATCAACCTGAATGTAAAGGGACATAGGTCAATAGAAGAGTTCTTAGCCAAAAGCTTTATGAAAATTATCCTATTAGTGCAATCATAGGAGTAGAACAGCAGTGAATCAGAAATAGTGTCTGCGCCTACTTAATAAAGGGGGAGGGAGGAAAATGACAAATATGTCTCTAAAAACAGATGACCATGCCAAAATCTCTCATGCTTGCCTTTATGTGCCACCAATAAAAGTGATTGTATCTCACTGGAAACTTACAGAATTCTTAGAGTAATCCATCTAAATAGGGGCTGCACCTCAGAGTCTCAGGAAATAAGTGGCATCATTCATTTTCTCTGAAGTAATGTCTGCTTTCTCACTCATGTGCCAGTTGCTGTGGCAGTCTTCCTTGGATGCTCAGCTTAGCCTTGTTCTAGCAGTGTGACTGGTTTAAGATTTTTGGATGTAGCTCACATGTAGAAAAAAAAATGCATTTGCTTGTGGAATTATAAAAGTGTCTTAAGAAATAAAAATGCAGAGAAAATTAGCTCAGTACAATATATTTTCTGTTTCTCAGACAAGAGAGTATGTTCTGGTTTATGATTCTCTACAGGCCATTTGTAAATTATCCTCTTGACTAATACAAGTTACAGGATTCATTAGCAACTGTAGTGAACTCTCCATTTCTTTAGAGGTGACTGTCCCAAATATGGATTGCCCAGGTTCTTTGTATCCTTGCATCCTCCTTTCTAATTGGCAATCTGCCATTCAAGCGTTTTCTAATTATCAATGACTATACTAAAGCCAAGAGAAAAGTAGAACTTTTGTAATTGATTTATCCACATATCCATTAAGGAAAAAAGAGGTGGGCATATGATTCACTTCTAGATGAGATTTAAGAAATATGCTTCTGCCACCAAAAGATGAAATATACTAGAATATGGCAAAAACTGAGGAACTGTCCTCATGGCAAAGGTTTGAAAGGAAACTTTTCTATATAATTTCCAGAAAAAAAGAAAGCAGGCTTTTGCTGCTAAAGTGATTTATATGGTAACTTTTTCTCTTGATATGTGAACTTGGAAAAATTCCTTAAATTCTTTGAACCTCAATTTTATCATATATAAAATATTATTAACACTATTTTTCCTCACAGATTTATGCAAAGCATATATAAAATCATATATCCTAAGCATGTGCTGGATACATAGTAATTACTTATTAATAACATTAACAGATAAATTATTTAAACATATATTTGAGTATATGTGTGTACATACATATAGATAGATGGCTAGCTAGAGAGTGATAGGGATAGGGATTATTATTTAATCAAGGAATTCAATATAGATGGCAACATGATTTATCCCAGAGCACTTCTCAAAGCCACAAAGCAATTCCACTTCTTCAGTACAGGTCAGCCTGCAGGTTTTGAATGTCCATTTTGTGAAGTGCCCTGCATGAAGTGCTTTCAATTATAGGTGGCTGTTAAAATTCACTTCAGAAAGCCAAGAAACAACTTCTATATATGCTTTTCCTAAAGCTGGTTTAAATCATTGACCTTTCCTCTCTGGTTCATAACACCTTGTCAAGATGCATCGGACTGTTTCTAATACAAAAGAAAACAAAATAGGATTCTACTCTGGGAGTAGAACTTTGGCGGGGGGCGGGGTGGGGGGTGTTGAGACAGAGTGATCTTCCAGGAGAATGTTAACATTAGAAACCATGCTATGCTTGTTCTACACATGTTAGTATGCTTAAGCAAGGGGAAAGATTGACAAGAAAGAAAGCGGGGGAGAAAGAAAAGTGAGAGAGAGAGAAGAGAAAGAAAGGGGGAGAAAAAGAAAAGACAGAGAGAGAAAGAGAGGAAAGGTGTCAAAACTGTTAATTAGTAGTCAATTATGTGTTTATCAAATAATAAATTGCATAAAGAGTATGTAATCCCTCCCAATATTTTGTGTAGTGTCTATGTGCATGGGTTAAATCCAAATTCAATCTGAGTTTCTGACTTTTTCATTTTAAAAGTTGGTGATGGGTAATTTTTCTTTCTATTTTCCACAGCTCATGTTGCCATAAACTTCTAATTCCCTGATGGATAGTTGTCAATGAATAATTCATTTAATCAAAGCCTCCGCTGTGTAAATTTTTTATTAGATCATTTGGCAGGGGATACACTGAACAATTCTTCCCATCAGAGCTCTGGAGTCTCAGAACTTCTCTGTAGATTAAACAAAAATTAAAATATTTTTTAAAAGGCACTGTGGCTTTACTACTAGAGCAATCCAGATCTCAAAGTTTGTCTTCAAAAATCACCAAGGAAAAAAAGAGGGAATGGCAATATAATAGTTTTCATATCAGAGTTGGGTTAATTCCGCAGGTTCTAGTGCTGAAGAACCTCAAGATGAAATGACAGGGCTCATAATAGTAAAGTTTAAACTCACCTTTAAAAATAAAGTGGGTAGATAAAGCAATCAGAACAATCAGGCTGTATTTTCAAGTATAGTTATACCATTTATAGATTAAGAATATCATTCTTATCACAAGAATGCTTTCTACAATAATTATTAACTGAGGCCTATCCAAGGTGATACACACACACACACACACACACACACACACACACACACACAAATCCAATTCCTCAGGATATTCCACAGAGGAAGGCAAGAGTTCTCTGTTCCTTCCAATCAATCGACATGCATTACTCTACCCTCTGAGAGGTGGGTGCATGATGCATCCTAGCAGAGTAAAGATCCAGAGAAGTTCCCCCCAGAACAGAAAAGACTCGCTTAACTCTCTCATCTCCAAATGTATGTAGCTGTGGAATCCTATTAAAAGAGCACGGCGCTCATGCTCTACACAAAACCGTTTAAGGAAACACTAAATTGGCCTCATGTTCCAAATTCAATCTTTAGAAAAATGTTTGCTATTAAGCTTTAGAAACACATCAATAAACTTAATGATTTTTAAGAACACCATTTCAAGTCTTGAGTAACTTTGCTGTTATATCATATTTTAGATCAGAAGGCAGTCATACATGGTACCTGTTTATGCAAATCCTTCAAAAACAAGTGGTCTCAAATAACTGAAAAAACAGTATAGATAATTTGGCCAAGTGGAACAGTACTAAGAGTACATTCAAGTGGATATTAAGAATTAAAAACTCAAAGAATAAAACTGAAAAAATGTTGCTGTCTTTTAGAAAAGAAATATGTTCCACACTTTAACATCCAAACAACTTATACTAAAGGGAAGGAAATAAGCATTAACAAAGACTCAGGGAAAAGTCAAAATGTATATAGTTTTTCTGTCTCTGTCTCTCTCTCACCTACCTATTTTCAAAATGACAACCTACATAAACTAAAAAAATTGTTTTTAATAAAATTTTTATTTATTCATTTTTACCAAATAAACCTAAGCAATAATAGTAAGTTAGAGTACAGCAAGCCCACTCTTCCACATACCTCAGAATCATAATGCAAATCTGAGAGGTATTTTTGTTTTATACCACCACTTGGATAAAAAAGGGGGGACCCCAAAAAAACAGGAATTATCTTTTGGAGGGCCAGCCCCTTGTAGTAGACTCAGAATTTGTTCCTCCAGATCAAACAGTGAAACACATTTTTAAATCTAGAGCTCTTGAGAGGATTGACTCACAATTTGTAGAAGAAACGTCTCAAGTTATGGCAAACGGAACTGGTTCTTCCACCATGACAAGGCACCCATACCATGCTGAGTGTTGACCAAAAACGTCATGACTCCTGTGCCCCATCCTCCCTATTCACACGATCTTGCCTCAGCAACATTTTTTTGTTTCCCCAGATAAGGAAAGTCTCAAAGGGAAATGGTTTGCAGATGCAGAAGAGATGAAAAAGAACACAGCAAGAAGCACTAAAAGGCATCAAAATTGATGAGTTCAAAAACCGTTTTGAGTTGTGGAAAAAGCATCTCAATTGGTGTATTTCATCAAACGGAGAATACTTTGAAGGTAAATGAAGTTCAAGCAGGTAAGAATGATACACAGATTTTAAATAAATAAATTCCAGGGTTTTTTTGGTCCCCCTCATCTATCTGATTTAACTATTTGGACTAGGAAGAGTTTCACGTGCATAGATATGTTTCAATATGCTCCTTTTGAAGAAGATAAACAAAAAGTGGGTGAAACATAGCAGACTCTTGAGTAGCCTCCTTTCTTCTTAGCATAGTATGCAGAAGAACAGCTATGTGGGCAAGTACAGGGGTGGGGTTGCCGAGGGAGGAGGTGGCAGGCAGAGAGAGCCAACATTTATATTAGCAACTAAAATGGTGCATAAATTAAAAGAAAACTGAATGTTTTAACTGCTGGTATTTTGTTGAAAACTTACTTGGATTTAACACAAAAATTATTCTCACAAACTCACTTAGAATAAATGTTTGCTATTAAGCTTCAGAAACACATCAATAAATTTAATGATTTTTAGGAACACTATTTCAAGTCTCTAGTAACAAGTTTTGAAATATCACACTTCAGATCAGAAGGCAGTCATACATGCTACTTGTTTATGGAAGCCCTTCTAAAGCAAGTGGTCCCAAGTAACAAAAAAACAGTATAGGTAATTTTGGCCATGTGGGAGAGTACTAAGAGTATATTCAAGTATATATTTAGAATTTAAACATCAAAGAATAAAACTGAAAAAAAAGCGTTGCTGTCTTTTAGAAAAGAAATATGTTCTACACTTTGACATCCAAATACCTAAAGAAGAATTCTATTCACTAGTGAAGTTGAACAAAGTTCCCCACCCCAAGTGGAAAATTATAGAGTAACCCTGATTCTATTTCCGTTTCCTTTTCAGTGGCTCAAGAATAAATTGATATACTTATTTTTTAATGAATTCATATATTTTAGGTCAAAAGCACAAGTTTTCTGTTCATTTGGAAGTTTCTACAAACCATACGAATAAGATGTTTTTCTAAGCAAATACCGGCATGTCTCATTTTAGGCACTAGGAACATAAGCCAAAATTTGTGTCAGCCTGACAGTATGTATTGCTATGCCAGGACTATTCATTTCTTCATCTAATATTCCTTTATCAAGCTCCAACTACATGTTCTAAATGCTGAGGTTGATTGGTTTCACAAAAAACACTCATAATAAGATAAGATGGCATGAAGAATAATTTATAACAATACCAGCTGAACAGCAGAAAAATCAATTTATTTGAGAAGCTTATTTGTTCAGCTTTATTATGTACATTTTTATAAACACATTTCACCATTAACCAATTATTTCCAGAAGAACTTGTGAATATAACTAGTTGTTTGAATACACATGCTTACACTGATTTCATTTTCATTAAAACTCTTAAAGGATTATTAAAATAATATTTTGCACATATATTTAAGTGAATAAGAAATATTTTTCTTAACACAAATGGAACTCATTACAAATTTTTAAATGCTGCCAATTTGATCTATGTCTAATTTTCATTTTTGCATTTTTAGAATATTTGTAAAATTTTAATAAAAATGTAATCAAATTAATAACTACACTATGAGTTATTCTATTGGGGCCATCAAATTATCATTCAAATCTTTTGCCATTTTTTCACTCCTCAACCTTTTTTGCCTTTGGCTTATTCAAAATGTGCTTTTATTTTCCAACTTATATTTTAGCTTTCCAGTAGATTTTGAAGTTCTTATTCAGCTGAGCAAATATTTTCAAAAGACATGAGACCTGTTCAATGATATGTAGTATCTCTACCACTTGTTCTTTCTGTGTGAGTTTAGAGCTTGTCACCACATTTCTGCAAGCAGTAAGAAAAAAGGCATGAACAAAAAAGTGTTCAATAGTAACTAAAAAAAATGCAACAACCTGCAGAGCAAAGACTCTAGAAGTCAATTTTTAGCATGATTCCTCGTGTGAATTTAAAATCTACTCTTAGGAAAGTGCATAGTTTTCACAGTTTGAAGGGATTAAGAATATACTATTCAAAAGCTCTGTCAAGATTTCCTTATTCCAAAATCTTATCAACAAGTAAAATACCTATGTGTCTTAAAACTGTCAATGATGATTCATAAATATAGAATACGGTTCACATTGCTTTTAAAGTTGTTCAAATCAATAATAAAATTGAATTCAATTTCCTCTAAGAAGAAAAAAAAAGTGTCTGTAACATCAATTTGTTGATATTGTACACATACCTAAATGCAAATTCCCTTTAAACTGCAAAAACATGATATTGAAAGTGCTATAACGTGGAAGAGAGAGCTGGATCATTTTTCAGTTGGTTGAACTATGTTTGAATGTACTGATCACAGACATATCACTGATTAGTGATATGTTTGACATTTCTTAGTGTTGTTGTTTTCTCCACAGTGGAATAAAAATACCTACTTTGTAGCCTAAGAGATCACCCTCATAAAGCTCAATAAAGTCATGATCTCACAGGCCTTCTCTCTCTCAGGCTCCATACCTGCTCGTGGAAAGTGTGGTTCCTGCAACCTTCCTGCCTGCCTCCAGTGGACCTCTTTTCTCTCCTGGACTTATGAGTAATAAACTGCTTCTGATATTTGATGTGTTTTGTTGAACTGCCTTCTCTATATCACACCTAATCAATATACCTAGACCTAATTTTCTCCTCATCACGACTCCCTAGAGAATGACTATCTTGAAAGGAATAAATAAGACACAGGTCAGACAAAACCTACAGAGATTCCTGCAATTGTAAACAAGTTTCCTATAAGATGGAGATTTGGAAATGAGTTGGACACCTCAGTGTTAGGCCTTTGACCAGGATAAAGAAGTATCCCATGAACGGCATATAAATACCAAAAATCAAATCCCATGGCACTCCATCAAGACAGGACTAAAGTTATAGCCATTCTCCAGAGGGAAATGTCAAGACCAAATAAGATAAAAACACAATGAGTAGAGAGAATGGCAGGTGAGTACTTTGGAAGACAGCTTCTAAAATACAAAGGGGGACCCCAAAAAACCAGAGAATTATTGTTCTGGAGGTCTGAGTCCTTGTAATACAGTCTTCCCCTGCTAGGTAAGTGTTCTAGAAACCCATCAACATCAGGGTAACAGTTAGTGTTGTTGTGAGAAACAATTTGCTAGAGAAACATCCCAAGTTGTGGCAAACGGGACTGATTCTTCTGCAATGACAACGTGACACCACATCTACCCAAACCACTCTGAATGTTCAGTAGTTTTTGATCAAAATTTGCATGACCCCCCCATGCTCCCTATTCACCGTCCTTGCCCTGAGTGACTTATTTTTGTTCCCCTGCATGAAAAAAGTCCTCAAAGGGAAATGTTTTGCCAGTGTGGAGGAAGTGAAACAAAAAACAGCAGAAGCGCTAGAAGTGATCAAAAACGATGAGTTCAAAAACTGTTTTGAGCAGTGGAAAAAAGCATCTCCGATGTCCTGTACCAAATGGAGAGTACTTTGAAGGCAACTGAATTTTAAACATATAAGAATTTACACAATTTTTATAAGCAAATTCTGGGTGTTGTTGTTGTTGTTATTGTTGTTGTTTTTGGTGCCTCCTAGTAGCTCCCCCCGAAATTCTGCCCTTGGTATTTAGGCCCTTTTATAATCCTCTTCCCTTGAATATCTGCTGGACTTAGTGACTTGCTACAATCCAAAAGAATGTGATAGAGGTTATAGAATGTCACTTCCAAGTTAGAAGTATCCCACAAAAGGCATAAACACCAGAAATGAAATCCCATGGAGCTCCATCCACAGTCTTCATAAAAAGACTGTGACTTCTCTCTTGGACAGAAACTCTCTGTCAGACTTCTCACTCTGGGGAGACCAGGTATCATGTCATGAGAAAGTCCTATGAAACATCTTCAGGGCAAGCAACTGAAAGAGAGCTCTGGTGCACAGTCAGCAAGGAACTATCACTATATGAGTGAGCTTGGAAGCAGATCCTCCCTAGTCAGGCCTCCTCTTGAGCCCGCAGCCCCTTCTGAAAACATGGCTACAAACTCATTAGAGATCTTAAATGATAGTTCCACTATTTTTTAATGCACAATCTTGAGTTGTTTAAAATCTTGAGCTTTAAACCAGCTAACGCTTTCTCCCAAATAACACTTACTGAACTTCTGTTTCATAAAAGAGTCTGTGCACATGTCTAGTTGGTGCTTTGTTCTAGTATCTGAAGAAGTTGCAATAAGATAGAAATTGAAGATTAAGAGGAAAATAAAATTTTAAATAGCTACAGAATGGAAATCACGATAAATCATCAAATACATAATAAACAGATCCACTTCCTCTCTCCAAATCAATTTTTCCACTAAGGTTGTTGTCTCTCATTAATTTCTGAACACAATGCCTACATCTTTCTTACCAGAGGCCATAACCCTACAGTTTATACAGCACAAGAGTATGATTCACAGAACTACTGAGTAAAGTGCACTTACCCAAGTGTTGCTTTGTTGAAAAGAATTACTGCATTATATTTTAGGAAGTCACATGGTGGTTTCTTTCTCCTGCTGAATATGTCACGGCTCTGAAGTCATTTTTGTTCATTCGATAGATTGTTCAGGGCTTGCAGAAATTGGCAAAGCTTTCGAATCAGAATTTTCTAAGTTTTGATCTTGGTTCTGACATTTATTGGCTCTTAAAATTTTAAGAAGTAAATTCGCCTCTTACCCATGATTCCTTTCTCTTATAAATTGGAAATATTAATGTCTACCTAATCTGGTGGGTTATTCTGGGGCCTAAGTGAGATGAGTCATATAAAGTGTAAAACAACTAGTACATACATAAATTAGCATTAAATATGACAGAGAAGGATAACTACAGCATTAGAAAAGCACAAGCTATGGCAAATATGGAGACATCAAATTAAAACTGATGAAAGCTTTGGGAGGCTTCTTGAAGGCTCTGTGATTTGAAATGGATTTTGAAATATGGTTAGGAATTATATTTACCTGTAGGAAGTAAAGAAGCATGAACAAGAAAGGAAACTAAACAAATGCCTTGAGGAAGGAAAGTGCAAGGAAAGCAATTGTAACAAGATTAGAAGACAGACAGTGAGGGCTGGAAGGGAGAAAGAGAAAGAGAGAAGCAGGGTTGAAATGCAGTTATATAATAAAGAAAATATCCTCATTTTCAAAAAATTGTATGCCTTATATGCCTCCTCATATATCTGAAAACATCACTTTTAAATGTAGTGGTGCTTGCTTAAATATAGTGAATTTCCTTCCTAAAAAAACAAGTCTCTGCTACTCTACAATATTCCTGATCGTGAAATTATAAATTCCTTCCTTAATTATCAAGGCACAGAGACATACCTAACTTCAGTCACTAATTTGATAAATATCTTATATATGTCCGAAATGAATTCAGCTAAATTTCCCCCACACAATCAAACCTGTGAGATTACAGCCTTTTAATCTGTCTTTGATATAAGTAATGAGTAACATCTCACAGAAAACATGATTTGTTTCAAAGATGACAATGTAGAAAACATAGGAGTAATTCCTCCAAATATTGCTTGATTCCCTCCAGTGTATAACATTAGCAGCTTTACAGGCTCTAGAGCAGTTTTTCAAACAAAGTTGTATGACATCTAAGTTATTTTAGCTGGGAAAGCTTTACTGAAAGTGGTAACAGACCAATTCAGTAGTCCTCTGGTATTGACAATGACCAGCACTCTGAAAAATGAATGCGTTTTGCCCTACAGTAAAACAAAAACAAGCATCTTAAAAATAGAACATAACTAATCTAATTATCTTTCCAAAGAGAACTAAAAACACAAAAAGCTTTTGCTTATATCTTCTGCAAAATACACTATGAGTTTGGAGCTATCTCTCATTATTTTTATCTATAAAATCACTATGAGCCAGGCTCGGTGGCTCAGCCTGTAATCCCGCGCCTTGGGAGGCTGAGGTGAGTGGATTGCCTGAGCCCGCGGGTTCGAGACCCACCTGGGCAGGCGAAACCTCATCTCTACAATAAATCAAAAAAATTAGCGGGGCGTGGTAGCGGGCACCTGTAATTCCCGCTACTCGGAAGGCTGAGGCGGAAAGATCACCGGAGCCCAGCAGGTCGAGGCTGCGGTGGCTGGGAGCGGCCACTGCACTCCAGTCTGGGCGATCGAGTGGGACTCCAACTCAAAACAAACAAACAAACAAACAAACAAAAAAATCACTATGAATATCTCATGCCATTTATTATTTCAAAATATTCTTATTAATTAACTTCAAAATACATAAAAGTTAACCAAGTTATTATCATTCTCAAATCTTTGCACAGTTTTCGTAAAGATTAATATCACAGACAAAAATAAAAACATCCCGGACGATACCATTTTGGATAAAACCATTCATGATAGAGTCAATATATATTGGATATTTGAAATAATGTTTTTAAAAAGACATAAAATTAGGGTAGAACTTTGGTGACTTTTAAGATAAACAAATCATATCCCCATGGACATCTGTCTCAAGAGTGTACCTACTTAACCTACACTTGACTTAAAGTACTATTTAATATCACTCCTGTAAAGTGCGAACAAGCCCCAGTAAAGATGTGGTAGTATTTTTATTTTAAAAATCTAAGAAAAACATAAGAAAGTAAAAATAGCAAGTAGGTGACTATCCAGCATATCAAATTCACCTTCTTAAACACTTCTTACACATCATTCCAGTTTCCAAATCAGAAACTCGAAGAAGCTCCCCATTGTCTGAAGGATAAACACTGAGATACTTGGCCTGGAATTCAAGTTAACATAAGAAGCAAACAACCCTTCTTTTCATGTTTACCTCATATTAATTCCGAAAATGAACCCTTATACCTTATTCCTCTCAACTATTCCATAGTTTCTAAACTATGTCTTGGCCACATGAAAATAACAATTAGATTATGATCTCATGTTAATGTTTTTTGAAATACCAATATGAAAATCCGAGGCCTACCTTTTCATCCTTAAAGTGGTCTGGTATTACTATTTTAGCCAAAACTACTTCTTCCTTTTCTAAACACTTTCAGCACTTATTATTTGCACCATTTATCATTAGTGATATCAAAGATATGTGTGAATATCCTTTTCTCTGTCCTTTATTACTGATCACAAATTGGACCTAAAAATTTTAAAGTGACATTTTCCAGTGAGTTGCAATAGATTAGGTCCAATCTAATCTAATAGTACTCTTATAACATGTGAAATAAATTAATAAGTTGTTTCCAACCCTTATTCCCAGTGAAACAGAATAAATCAGAATGTATCACATGTAATAAGAGTACTATTATTTGTAAAACTTTTGTTTCATGTATGTGTGTATATGCACGTATTTAGTGGGTTGCAATGAAAATTTATTTCTTATAATGTGCCACTGAGCCGTCTCCTACGTATTTACATATAGAGTGCCTAATAAAGAATTTTTTTATTAAATAAATACTCAAAATGGGTAGGGCAGAAGGCTGAATGAAATGAAAGTAGATTAGGTATATAAAGGGAAACAAAAACCATGGGACAGAATGAAGACATTGAGAATATCAATGTATATGTACTGAATGAGAGAAATAAGGAATCTGAAATTTCCAAGGTCAAATTTTATTTACAGTGGTGTCTGAATTTGACTCTGAATTGAGACCTCAAAACAAGGCTATGTGGCACATTGACTACTATGCTTCAGTGAGCAAATCTTCATGAATGTTCATTAAATTCAAGTGCAACCTACAGCAGGTTATGATGACATCAAGTCGTATCATATAGCGGTCATTTTTTCCCAATGTATAAGTGGAAACCTTCGGAACCTTTAATCAAATTTATCAATGCAGTGGTGTTTTTCTAAATGTATGGTTTTCTTATGATTATTTCCTTTCATGTCCTATTACATAACACAGAATTTGTTATCCAGTTTTCACATACATTGTGTAACTAACGCTTTATTTTTTTAAACAAAAATGGCATATCAATAAACATTAAGTGGCTTAGAGAACAGAAACAGCACCATCTGTCTAAACAATATTTTTCCAAAATGCATGCCATTTTTGTTACTATCTTTCTCAAACTATATTTTGAATATGCTATGTGAAATATTTAAAGTAATACACAATATTATCAAGCATATTTAATGTGACAGGTAGTAATATTTGTTCACATTTCTTCCTTCCCCACATTGAAATGGCTTATTGTGTTTTAGGTACAGCATGGATATAATTGTCTTCTTCACTGACATTGAGCTTGACCTTGTGATTTGTATTGACTAATGGAATGGAGTTGCTGTATGAGCCATATCCAGCCAGGCTGTAGATGTGCATATGTGGTTTGACTTTTGTATACAATCTTACCCTATACTGTGTGAATATTATTTCCCAAGTAATATGGGCCCCAGAATACAAGACGTATAGAGACATGAACCCAAGCAATAGCTTGAAGCAGAGCTACCTGGACCACATATAGGCATTTCAGTGAGGGATATTTTGTGTTGTTGTTAGTCATTGAGATTTTGGATGATCTGTTGCACAGCATTATTTTAGCAAAAACTGATTTATACATTTAATAACTCAGATTATCACAATATGACCACCAAATTAAAGTACTAAAAATGTATCACAGATATCCATTAGCACTCCTAAAAAGCCTCAATAGTTTAAGTCTTCAACATAATTATTTGGTACACATACTTTTCCTAGTGTATCATTCTATTGAATGTTTAGTATGGAAATCACTTTTGACTACTTTCTGAATTAAGACTCATTCTCCAGTCATTTCAAACACACTGTATAATTCATCATTACCTGTGTTCAAGTATATGAAATGTATTTAACAATGGTCTCTCATATGTATGTGCGTGTGTGTTTAGTCCTATTGTGCTTTGTGAACTACCATTTTACAAGGGAAATATAAAGTTTTGAACCCAGTCTCAGAGAAAGAAGCTATCTAACATGTGTATGAGAAATGTATTTGCAAATAAATACTGATCCAATGAAGAAACTCTTGACTTAATAATGAACAACCTTACGAAAATAGGATATTTTGTAATGTCTTTTCATACAGGAGTAAGACTTCTACAGATTCGTAACTGTTAAGAGAGTAAAGAAGCCTTTAAAGCAGCCCACCCATCTATCATTTCTTAAAGACACCAAATGCATCCCTGGAAAGACCTTCAGAAGATAGAATATCACATATTCTATGTGGGACTGTACTTAACTAAGAGGACAAAGTTTGGCCAGTCAAACTCTGGGGGGAAAGATAAGGCAAAGATACCCTCAAGTATTCATTAGAACAAGAATCACAGATATCATGTCTAAATATACCCTTCATGATTATTTTAGGCCAAAGACCAAATTAGGTGTTTTTATAAAATGGGAATTAGACATTAAGCAACAATGTGTACTTGGTTTCAGTGACTGGTAGACCAAAGGGAACGGTGGGGTTCTAGAGAACCAGAGAATGCATACTTTTTCCAAGGGCAGCCTTTACTCTCCGGAGCTGATTGTAAGACCTAGTATATATTGCAAGATGTTAACATTAAGCCTTTCAATTTCTGAAGCGTTGTCAACATTGATTCAAACTTAAAACACTGTAAGACACAAATACATGTTTGTGATCCCAATATGATCTGGGAAGTTTATGACTTATGTTGTAGATGAACTCTTTGCAGTATTTTGTTGAATGAAAAACCACATCTAGAGAAGTGAAATGACTTGCCTTAGGACACAGTGATTATTTCCAGAGTCTGGGTAAGAAATACTAATATTACTGGTTTGTTTAATTAGTACTATGGAAGTTGCCTCCTATATACTAGGACTTCATGAAAAAAAGGTATAAATGTAGGATGGTTATATTGTTTCCACTGAAAGTAGAATGATTTGGGTATATGTTTTTCCTCCTGTGGAATTACATGGAACTTGGGCAATACAATAGTTTAACTTCTTTATAGGGACCTTGGGAAGAAATCGTAATTCATGAAAACAGTCAATGTGCAGTTGCCAGTGCAGTAAAAGGGAGATTAACCACCAATGAGAAGAAAACCTTTATCATATTAAAGTGAAATTTCTTATATGCAATTTATTCCAGAGCCATTCCTGCATTCAACATTAAGTCTATCTTATCTAACATTAGATAAGTGCACTTTTTGTTAACAAAATTAAATTCATTTGTATGTCAATTATTGATCAATACATATGTTTGGAACAGAAAGAAACAATGGTTTTTTTTAAGTGTCATATCACAATATAAATGTATATATCACAACAATAGTCAAAATGAAAAAATCTTGAGCTATATTAACTAATAGTTTGGGTCCCCAAGAAAATATCTTAAAAATAAAAATAAAATAGTAGTAAGTATATGAAAATCATAACAGCAAATAACTGTTGTGACAGGAATTGCATCTGAAGATGGAAGACTAAAAGAAAATGGGAGAAATTGATGACAAAAGATTTGATACTAAACCAAAAGTAGCAGATCTATAATGAACAGTAAATTAAAGTAATAATTCACGATTTTGAGTTCTTACAAATTGATACATTAAATCAATATATGCCTTCTTCTTACTAAAAGCCATAGTCATGTGAGATAATTCTTTTATCAGATTTTTTTCAAATTACCTAATTATGTTAAAAAGAAAGCACTTTTTATGTACCAGAACGAAAGTTGAACTTCCAAAATTAGGATGGTAAATCAGGAGTTAAGGATTCTCTTTTTGTTGACATGGAACAATTAGTTCTGCAAGCTGCCTGCTGGGCCTTGTTTATCCTTTGTCAACTGCATATAGCTGAAAACCCACTGGTAAGACATCCCTAGACCCTGTTTATCTGGCAATAATTTAAGGCAATCACCACCTAACTAGTAAAACCTGATTGTGATATGTTTAAGGGGGAAAAAAATCCTGTCTCTTTTCAGCTGAGTTGCAATAACATAACTAAATGTTGCAAAAGACTTAGCAATACAGAGATAAAATAATTCTGCCACATAGTCAGTAGGATTTAAGAAAGGATAAAAAGAAAGATGAGAAAAACTTTATAGTAACTGCTAGATGTAGTACAAGGGAATCCTGAACCTTTCAAACTGTTCATCATCTCTAACATTTGCTTCTGATTTTACAACATACATGAGTTGATGGCTTCCATACAAATAAATTCCCTCTCCTTGTCTTCCCCAGCACATGTACTCAAGAAATTGAGGAAATTTTACTATCTTTGAACAAAGCAAACAAGTGATAAATTGGATTATAGAAAGGCTTGGATCAGAAAAGACCACATAGATAAAAATGCTTAAGGCTAAATGGGAATCTCTCATGATGCCAAAGCAAAATTTTCTATCTTCCAGGTTCACTAAGGCACACTTCTTCACCACGGGTTCCCATAACATTCATAGGTCACACACTAGAAACACCCAAACTGGAAACGATCCCACAAAGTAATCGCATGGTTCATTGCCTTTTAAGTTTACCAAAATTAGGTCATCTCAAAGACATCAAAAAAATAAAAATAAATAAAATAAACTTTAAAAACTCCACTACTTTTAACTGGTAACAATTAAATACTAAATGGCATAGATTTAATTGATTCTGTGATGCAAGTTAGAAACATAGAACAAAATATGCTCTTTTTTTTTTTTTTCTTTTTCAAACCACAGAGATTATGGTCCCTTCTCTTAATTATATTCCCCGAAAAAAGTTGGGATTTATTGACTATGAAATGCAGTTTCCAGGCAATGCTTCTATGCAGTATTGCGGTATTTTTCACTGTTCCACTTCTATTAACAAGGACATTTCAAGGGCAAATAGTAATTATGATTTTGACACAGTTTTACTTTCATGTTTAGCTCTGAGAGTAATTCCATAGCAAGTCTCAATTCCCTTGTCAGTTTCCTCTACTTTTAATTTCCTAATTTAATGAACTTATGAACTCAAGGATAGAGTCTTACTTTAAAATATTCCTCCACCCAAAGTTTTAGTTAGACTTTTCAAAAGAACACTTCCAATTAATATGTTTGTGAACAAACTAAAAAAAAAATGCTAAAAAACAGCACTATAAAAGCACTAGAAAAATACTTCTGTTAGCTTTGCCTCTTTAGTACGAGACTATTACTAGTTAGAATAGATATTTGTGGTTCAGTTTTTTAAACTTCAACACATATTCATGAGCAAGCGTTCTCAAGGAAACAATTCCACTTATCACTGAGATTTTGAGAAACTTGTAAATCTGCTTTGTTTGAAGCCTGGCAGGTGCCTTGTGCTTATGGGACAATTTCCATAGGATAGTGACTTATCTCATGCCAAGCCTTTAATAGAGTTGAACATCTGACCCTCAATTTAATGCAAACACATTCACATGATCCTCACGTTCTTGATTTATAAATGGTAAAAAGTAAACAAACAAAAATATCCTTTAAAAATTTTTAGAATTGTGGAGTACATGCGAGAAGTTGCTACATAAGTATATTACATGAAAGCAAGGTTTGGGCTTCTGAGGATCCCTCCTTCACCTCCAGTAGTGGGCATGGTACCCAATGGGTGACTTTGCATCCCTTCTCCTCCCTCCTCCTTTAGTAGTGCCCATTGTCTGTTGTTCCCATCCTTCTGTCTGTATGTACCCCCATTTTTAATACCTACTTATGAGTGAGAGCATAAAATATTTTTTTGTTTCTGTGATAATTCACTTAGGATGATAGCCTCCAGTTGCACTCATGCTACTGCAAATGGCAGGATTTTGTTCTTCTTTGTGGCTGCGTAGTATTCCACAGCGTGTGTGTGTGTGTGTGTGTGTGTGTGTGTGTGTGTGTGTGTGTCACATTTTCTTTACCCAGTTCACCTTTGATGGGCATCTGGGTTGGCTCCATGTTTATGCTATTGAGAACAGTGCTGCAATAATCATATGAGTGTAGGTGTGTTTTTGGTAGAGCAATTTGTGTTCCTTTGAGTATATTCCCAGGAGTAGGATTGTAGGCTTGAATGGTAGCTCTGTGTTTAGTTCTTTAAGATATTTTTCCACAGGTTGATCTAGCTTACATTCCCACCGACAGAATACAAACATTCCCTACACAATCTCACCAACACCTGTTGTTTTTTTGACTTTTTAATAATAGCCATCCTGATCCGTATGAGATGGAATCCCATTGTAGTTATGATTGTATTTTTCTGATGATTAGTAATGTTGAGCATTTTTTCACGTTCATTGGTGGTTTGTATGTCTTCCTTTAGGAAACATCTGTTCATGTACTTTGCCGACTTTTTAATGAGTTATTTTTTTTTTCCTGTCAATTCATTTGAGTTCCTCATAATTCCTGGATGTTAGGCCTTTGTCAGATACATAGTTCATAAATAATTTTTCCCATTCTGTGGGTTATCCCTTTAGACTCTTGATGGTTTAGTTTGCTTTGTAGAAGCTTTTTTGTTTGATAAGATCTGACCCACCAATTTTCGTTTTCACTGCATTTGCTTTTGAGGACTTGGCCAAGAATTCATTGCCTAAGCTAATGTACAGAAGGATGTTGACTAGGTTTACTTGTAAGCTTCTTACATTTGAGGTTTCACATTTAAGTCCTTAATCCATTTTAAGTTAATTTTTGTAAATTGCGATGAACAGGAGCTCAGTTTCATTCTTCTGCATGTTGTTAGCCAGTTTTCCCAGCACCGTTTGCTAAATAGGCTTTCTTTCCCCAATTTTTGTCCTATTTTTTATTTTTGGCGTGTTTGTATTTTCCTTTTATTTTATTTTAAAGGTGTGGGGTAGAAGTCAGAATTGGGTACATAAGTGATATACATTCAGGTGAAGTTTGGGTCTCCCACTGGCCCTCACTTTCCTTGGTTTAGTATGAGGTATGCTTAGTGATGTCATGTGCCCCACCTACCCCGGCAGTGTCCCACTACTGCTGGTCCCTCTCTTTTAGTATTGTGATAAGTGTTCAAGACCCACTTATGAGAAAGAACGTGTGATATTAAGTTCTTTGTTTCTGTGATAGATCACTGAGTACGATACATTCTAAATCCATCCAATTTGCTATGAAGGTAATAAATCTGTCCTTCTTTATGGCTGTGAAACATTACATTGTGTATATGTATCACAGTTTTTAAATCCAGTCCACTTTTGATGGGCAGCAGGGTTGGTTCCATGTCAACCAACTCATCTTTGACAAAGTCAACAAAAACAAATGTTGGAAGTAAACATACATGTGCAGATATCATTCTACAAAAAAGATTCATGCACATGAATCATGCACATTTATTTCCAATGTTTGTTTTTTGTCAGCTTTGTCAAAGATGAGTTGGTTGAAGGTCTGTGGTTTCATTTCTGAGTTTTCTATACTGTTCAATTGGTCTATGTGCCTATTTTTATACCAGTAACATGCTATTTTGGTTATTGTAGTTTTGTAGTAAAGTTTGAAATCTGAGAGTGTGATGTCACCAGCTTTGTTTTCTTTTTTTTGCTGAGGATTGCTTTAGCTATAAAGAATCTTTTTTGGCTTCCATATAAACTTAACAATTGTCTCTCTAGGTCTTACAACTTTTATACCATGAAAGAGAAATAAGTCCAGATTATTCCCAACAGTCTAAATTATTATCAAAATAATATTTTGAACCCACTCCCATATTCTTAACTGCCATATAAAACATTCTAATATTAGTAAAAGACTTGAAAATAATACCATTATATATAAATCAGTTTCTCATAAACTACATATATATATATAATTGTGCGTATATATGTATATATAGTGTATATGTACCACATTTTCCTTACCTAGTCCACCTTCGGTGGGCATCTGGGTTGGTTGCATTTTGATACTGTGAATTGCACTGCAAAAATACACACACACACACACACACACACACATAGTTTATGAGAAAATGACTGAGTAATGCCAGAAATGTTATTTTAGAAAAAGGCAATATATGAATGGTATACATTTTCAAAATATGATTTTTTTCAAGCACATCATTTTCAAAGTATACATAATGTAAAAACAATTAAATTATAAATAAAAAGAAACCTATGATCTACTGATATATAATCACTATTAATATATTAAAGCCAGTGTGACTAAATTAAACATTTCTAAGTAAATAAATATGCATATACATAATTTAATGATAATAAATGTCATATACAGTTTATATGTATATGTGTGATGTGCATTTTTAAAGTCGTTGTTCATTCAATGCACATATGTCATAACGGACACTGCTAATTGGTCTCCCAAGAATTAAGTTAGGGAAGCATAATATGTCTAGGTACCGACTATATATATTTCCTAGAATCTCTTGCAACTAAGTATGGCCCTGTGATTAAGTTCTTAGTGAATGATGGTAAGCAAAACTTGTTTTAGGATGATTCTGGATAGAGTCTCAAATAAGGTTAGAGATAGCTGAAGCACACTTCTTTCCTCCTTCCACTAGGTGGAACGTACACACGATGACAGAAATTCTAGGTAAAAGAATTAGCCTCAGGTTGGAAATTAAATGTCAGCAAGTTGCAAGAAAAATAGAAGACTGCTGTTCTATCTGCCCTGAAATGACTACCTCTGAATATCTTTTACATAAAAAAGAAATGACTTGACTTTGCTTAAGCCACTGTTGTTTGTGGTGTTCTGCTACATGAAGCTGAACTTCATCTAAAAACATATTAAAAAATAGAATCATTATGCCTTCAGTGTACAATCTGCCTCTCCTCATTTAACAGATTGAGTGCATACTAATTTATTGTTAAGTATTTTATATTCAATGTAATGTGATTTTTTAATTTTAATAATTTATTAACTACATTTTGTGGAGATTTGATTTGCCAAATTAAATACTTGAATTTGTAATCTAGAACATATTGAAATTCGATTTATTTCTGAATTCTATTATTTCCATCAGTTGTTTAAACTTTTTGAATAGTTTCATCATCTGATAAATAGGAATGGTATCTATTTCAGTGAGTTGCCATGAAAATTGAGAGAAAATACGCATGTAGCTGGCACACAGTAAATGATTAACTTAACATCAGCTGTTGGTAGCATCTTCACCAATTTCTTTTATTTCTAATCCTCTGGTGTAACACGCTAATTTCAGGCCCATAAAATACAACAAAATCTATTCAAGAGACCCACTACAATAACAAATGTAACTTAAAAGTATATCCGATTCATTGATGGTTTTAGCATTAACAAATCACATTTACTTTTCAAACAGATATATTTCCACATTTTAATGACAACGGTTTCCACTTAAAGAATAGTAATAGTAATATGAGTAGAGAGAAAGACAACAGTAGGGGCACATATATTTTAGCTGCAAGTGAAATTCTATGTATGCCCTCTCTCTTTTTATAGTTTAACTCCTTCTCTTAACAAAAATCTCTTCTAGAACTCTTCATAACTTTCAATTCTATTGGCATTATTGACTTGAAAATATTCCTATTAAATATTTTCAAACCAGACTACAATAAAGATCATGTCATCAGAGCAAACACATCTGTTATGTAAATGAACTATGGCAACCCATCATTTTATGTAACTTAGAATCAAAACTCAGCATCTATCTGAAACTGATAGGGCTTCTACTTAGTTTTTCAGCCTTTCCAGATAAAATGCCATACTGAGACATAGTGTGTTAATATTAATTATTAAAATGAAAAGAAAGTAGGAACCACGGGTCAGAAATAAGAATCTTTGTTAACAACGTTGCCTTTGGCAAACTCTTATAGCTAGAGGGTTAGAAGAGGTAGTTTTCATTTAAAGGCATGCAATTGGGAAAGAGAAGCACTACATCAGAGAAACCAGTTAGTCTAAGATTTCAGAGATTCGAAGAATTTAAGCAAGTTTCATTCAAGTATACAAAGAAAAATCTGGCAACTCTTACCCTTATGACTAAGTTTAAAATAAAACCTTAATTATTTAAGACCAACAATGACAATTAGCATCAAACCCATCAGATTTCCTCTTATAGATTCTGTGGACTGAAGTAAACACAGAGGAAAAAGCCTGCTCTCAATAAATCATAATTAACCAGATCTGAAGTATCAGAATACAGTTAACAAGCATAATGAGGCATTAGTATGTGTGAGTTAAACTAAGGTTAAACTAAATAATAATCTTGGCAATTATTTCAGATATAATCAAATCCTCAGGGTTTGTGGGTTAGCCCATGGTGGTCAGCTTTGAACAGGTGCAATTATCCAAATAATTAAAGTAAAAGCCATTCACTGGAACTATCTGGATAATTAAGAGGAGTGACTCTTGGAGGGGGAAAGTGAGCTCTCTGTATCTGTTACCCATCATGCCCAAATGTTACATAATTTAATCAACTTTTTACTGAACAAATTAAGATTAGAGGTGAAATCCTGACTACAGCGTCTGCTAAATTTTGTTCTAAGAATATTTTGAGAAAAAACAATTCCTGGAAAATATAGAAACCTGATGTCTTTAAAACAAATTGATTCTAGAATTTATGAATTGCTTATGTTCTGATTGAGGATGTCCTGTTGGAATGTGCATAAGCCCATCATATTGGTATGTGATATAACGCAAGATTCATAGGCATGACATTTATCTATCTATCTATTTATTTATTTATTTATTTTTATTTTATTTTTTAGTTGGAGTCTCACTCTGTCTCCCAGACTGGAGTGCAGTGGCCGCTTCTGGCCACTGCAGCCTCGACCTGCTGGGCTCCGGCGATCCTTCTGTCTCAGCCTTCTGAGTAGCCAGCATTACAGGCATGCGCTACCACGCCTGGCTGATTTTTTGATTTATTGTAGAGATGAAGTCTCACCAATTTGCCCAGGCGGGTCTCGAACCCGCGGGCTCAGGCAATCCACTCACCTCAGCCTCCCAAAGCACGGAATTACAGGCTGAGCCACCGAGCCCGGCTTGCATGACACTTTTTTAGCCACAGCCAACAAGGGGGATCATCTGGTAGGAATTTTCAATACAGGTTTTCTTATTGATACTGGGAGGGTGAGATTGCCCAAAGAACATCTATCCAAAAACATTTTTAAAAGGTAATGATTTGCCACATTCTCACTTCTAACTATTTAGAAATAGCATGGATTATTTTACAAATATATGTTTGTTCCATCGCATTGTAACCACTATGAAGGCAAGACTACTTTCTATCATATTTATGACTCCTCACTGCCTAGAACAGGATTCTGCATGGGATCTAGACTAAATACATTTTTATGTTGGAGGCAGGGACCTTGACCTAGAGAAGGATGTAAACCTTGCCACTGCAAATAACTATTTTTCACATTTTATTACTTTGTAAAAGAATAATCCTTTCATTTTTGCTTCCTTCCTCATTTTTGTTTTCCTTTCTTTTTTTTTTTTTTTTTATACTTTACAGTTCAAGTAGGCCCTATAGTTATAGGTTGACGGGACTTAGAGCTGGGATTCTAGGGATTTTTTTGTTCAAGTAAAAGCTTTCTAATAAGAGGATTATATTAAGCTCATTCTTCCCTTGTGACTGAATTTATAGTTCCACAGAGAAACTGAAAGTAGCTAAAAAGGTACCAGAGAGTGAGACGTGTGTACATGTGTGAGGAATGGTGTTTAGGGAAGAGAGGTGTTGTATTTAGCAATGACAGCCTCAATTTCAATATGCTTCAAAATTATCATTCATAAAATTAGGTCAATCCAACCCACCTCTCAAGCTTTTGTTATAGAAAGCTATGGAGCTTTTCTCAGTGAAGTTGTTGAAAGTGAGAGAAAGTATTTAAAATAGTTGTAGATTCCAATCAAGATAAAAGAGCATATACAAGTATGTTAGTTCCCAACAGCACACAGTCCTGTCTCTGGCAGCCACGCGGTGGCTAACATTTCTAATTGCATTTCCCACAATGACTGTAGTGGCATATTCCTCCATAGCCACTGGGGAAGGAAGCTGTAAAACACTTTCCCAGAAAATGTTCCTGACTTTCACTTTCATCGTCCTGTCCACCATCGCTGGAGGAAAGTCTTAGGTTCTGGAACATTTCTCAATGATACACAAGACCGTCATAATGTGGACATAAATGCTGCTGTCAATTCACTTGGAGTTCAGTTCACATTTCCCCATGAAAACTAAGTTTGAAATAACAAGTTTCTACAGTTCATGAATATAACTCTAGACGTAAATTATAAAAAAAGTCTTTGCGAAGCCAGTGTGGGAATCTCAATACCACATACATAAAGATTTCCTAAGTTGCCAGTTACAGTCTAGCAAACACAATGTTGAAACATAAGCTGTTATTTTGGTTGGTATCCTTGACAACATTTTTTTCCTGAGAAACCTCTCCAGGAACCTAAAAAGAGGACATAACATAAAGCATCCTGTAAGCTGAGGCTGCCATTGCTGTATCCCATGGCCTCATAGTGTTCCCCATTGCTCAGACATACTCTTTAAGTCCCTGTTCCCCACAGAAATGCATTTATATTCCAGTCACCTCTCTTTACTCCAGCCTTTCTTCTCTCACATCTTTGTATATGGTCTGATATGTCCCCAGTGACTTTCTCTTCTTAACACAAACTTTTAACTCTGCCATCCAAGGCAGGATCTGTGTTTCAGTTCAAATTTCTGGTACAGAGGCTAGCTCATCAATTGTCATGCAGTAAATTTGCTTCTCTTGTGTCAGTAATCTGCACACAGCAGCCTCTCAATGAATATCTATTTTAAAAAATAATTAAACAACAAACATCATCAGTAGAATCAGTTCCTGCCAAGAAATTATATAAGAAAAAGATTTGACCATGTGATATACTGTAACATAAGGAACTGCCCATCTAAGGACAATGGACATATAGTAAGCAGGAAGAAAATAAAGTAAAAGAAAAACAAAGCATGGTGCCTCTGGGGACTGCTTAAATAGTGAATTCAAAAGCCAAGAGCATCCCACTTCTGTCATCCTTTCAGTGTTTGATCAGCTTATTGGACAGATTTCTCTTTCAGCTGGTGACTCACCGACTGAAAAATTCAATAAATATAAGGCAAGTATAGTAATACAAAATTGCCACAATCACCATCATTCAGGACTATTTGATCATTTTGTGAAGCTATTCATTCACCACAATAGCCTTGCTGACCCTAGAGATTTACTGTTCCTTTCCTGAAACAAAGTTGACCTTTGTATTTCCACTAGACATCATTTTAAGGAAGAAAATTAAAGTTCCTTTTACTTTGACGGCTAGTCTACAAAGTTGATTTTTTCTTCTATGGAAGTTGTTTAAAGAAGGAAAAAAAGTATAACTCAAAAGTCTTGATATCTGTGGTAACTTCTTTGTAGAGTCTCAGACCAGATCACTCAACAACTTGTCTTGAAATTACTCAATGAAATTATTTCAGATAAAACCCAAATTTCTTATTATTGTATGCAATGACTTGCCTCAAACTACATTTTCAACCTCATTTCTCTTAACTTCCCTCATAAACCATTTGATCCAATAAAAATAAGCCATGCATTCTAGCTCATTGCTACTGTCTTCTACCATTTGGCGTGTGTAGTTTCCTTTACTTGGAAAGCACCATATTTTCCCCTGCATTTCTACGTGCTATCTATTATTAAGTTCATCTAAAATGTCACTTTTCTGTACAAGGATTTTTCTGAACTCAAAATCTGTTTGAACTCCTCCAATAATTAGCTTCTTATAATAGTCAATATTTTTACAAAGCATTTTATATAAGGACATTAATTAAAAAGTCTACTTTGTCAAATTCATCTGTGTATCACCACAAAGGTATATATTTTATAATATTGAATACTGAAAACCTATCTATTCCCTGAAAAAATAAATGTACGAACAGCAATTAGGTAGGTTTAATCTCCAGCATAATGAAGGTACAAAAATTATTGCTTATTCTCAATAAAATATGCTACCCAGACTTTAATATGATTCAGAATAATTTATATTTTCAAATTATGCCCCCTTTATTGTGATTTTATGAAAGATGTAGCAAAAATGTCTTTATCCACTTATTTAAGAAGTATCCTCTATAACTGTGATTTTTCTCCTGGTCTTCTAACTGAGATTTTTTTTTTTTTCATTTTCTCAGATGATGTTACAATATCACAAGTATTATTTGTAAATTTGTGCTTTGTAGTATTAACATTGATCATATTGTTTACACAATTGTTTTTAGTGCAAAGAAGCTTATGTCTGCTCTTGTTCTTTAGATATTCATGAAAGTAGCACTACTCTTTTCCATCATCAATAGGGCTTAGTTCCCTTATTCAGTGACAAGCAAGAGTAACAATAGCTTAAACTGTATCACTTCATAATTCACTCTGTAATAACCAATGTAGCAGTTTCCTCCAGTTGGCAGCCTAAGCTGGGTATTTGTGATGAACAAGGAGGATTAATCCACATGGGAGAAGTCTGCATAGGAGTCCAGATAAGTCCTATGAAAAATATCTTCCAAGGAAAAAGAGGCCAGCATATACAAGTGTGGTTTAAAACCATGAGTCAGGTCTGACTAGAAGAATGATGGACTATATATAGCTCATGGCCTAGCACTTAACGCATCTGCCAGCCTTTCCTCTGGGACTCATACCTGCGATCTAGAGAGAAGAGAATTGCATTAAAGCATGAAAGAGCATATAAAAACTAAGAGCTGCCTTACAGCAATGTGTATCAGACAATGACAGCACAGGGCAAATCTTCATAGTGACTTAAGTGAGATTATATAGAAATTTCTGCTAATGGAGATGGCAACAGTAATTTTGAGGGAGACATATTTCCACTCCTAGGATCTTTGTTGCAGTCAGTGATGTAAGAATCACTGCAACTCCCTGAGCTGAATGAAATAAAATTGGCAAGAGAGGCATGGTATCCAAAATGGTTTCCCATGTTATGTTCTGCCTGGGTACCACCTGAACTAAATAATGAGGCGTATAAGGAAGCTAAACAGCCCCCATTAGCCAGTTATTCCAACTAAGAAAAAAACAAAACACAATATTGGTTTGTTTTCTTGTCCTTGCATGCAAACTTTTCACAGGCTCAATTTTTGTCTCAGACACTTAGTATCTTCCTACTTTCCTTCATCATTATCCTTCTTGAAAGAGTTAACTATGTTTCTGTCTCTTCATTTTTTTAACTCTATGCATGTGTCAACCCCTTGCAATTAGATTTCATCTCCTATTATTCTACTGAAATTACTCAAGCCAAGACACCATCACCTGTCTTGGATCAAGATCAGTGAGCTTTTTTTTTCAATTCTCATATTCATTTCTATGTGGTGTTCACAATATGACACATTCTTATATGTTTTTTCACCCTTCTCATGGGCTCCTCTCAATGGCCAGTCAACATTATTTTGCTCATTTCAAGGTCTTCTGATTTTCTTAGGTAGGTATTGTTCATGAATTTACACCTTGTTCTTGCTTTACGCATATACCATTCATGATCCGAATGTCTAACACATTACTTACCAGCACAATTTCCTGGGCATAACATTCCCCTTCACCAGCGTAACTGCCATCTGTGCATTGATGACCTAGTTTATATATCTTGGTTGGCTTCAAGACTAAATTGTGCTTGATGGTGAGGACATATAGACACTAACTGTAAAACAAAGTTAGGTCATACCTGAAATCTCCATCCTGACTTTCTTAATTTTTCTCTTCCATTCTTTAACCTGTTCATAGCATTATGTCCAACCAACAATCCAAATAAAACACCAATGCAGTTCTCGATGTCTCCATCTCCCTTTCCTAGTTCGAGTCACTCATTCCTAGGAATAGTGACAGATGTGTACATTCCACATGATTTTATCGTTTTTGAAGTTAAATATTAGCTTTATTACTAGTAAAGCTGTATGGTAATACTGACATAGGTCATTCGCAAAAAGAGGTTTTCTGGTGTACTTTTTTATCTGTCACATCTAGGTAATTACAGCCTCCCTCATTGAACAGACTCTATCTCAGAGGAGGGTCCTGGAAGGTGAGTCATTTGATATTTTTAACCTCTTCATGACATGAGCATGGTAGATGTGGTTATAATTATTTTACTATCAAATTACACAGTATTATAGTAGTAAGTAAAATAAATATATAGTACAATGGGAGTCCAAATTCAGTTCCAAATTTCTATCCACTGACTTAGCAACATCTCTGTGTGTTCCAGTTCTGACTATTGCAGTGTCCCTCCATCCTATCTCCTCTCCTTCCTCTTCCTTGCCACACTTCCAGGCAGTCCCTCTTTGTACTTCACCCAAACTACTGCAATAGGCACCTAGCTTGTGGCCATTTCTCCTGTCTCTGCCAGGCAACTTACCGTCCATGGAATTGTTAACATTGGTTATTCAGTTTAGTGTGTTTTCAGAAAGGTCTCTACTTGAAAAAATCCACCAATTCTTTTAAGGCTTAAGCTAAAGATCAGTTATTCTGAAAAATTTTATCGGTTTTCCTAAGCATAAAAATGTCTGTCTTTCTCCACGCTGCCACAACATAAGTAATTCCACCGGTGTAGTGTTCGGCATATTATCTGTGTCTCTGATGATATTGTCAATGAGTTTCATTATCTTCATCTAGCCAGTGCATAGCACAATGTTACAATATATTGAAGGCTTTATAAGTATGCAATAAATTTAAATAAACCTTACCACTCTGTGGATAAGTGGTAAAAATGGAGCACACAATTTTTTACCCCAAAGTATCCAGTAAGAAGTGGGTTTTGAAAGCTATTAAATGTTAAAATTGAACCATTCTATTTCAAAAGTAGTTTTCTTCAGGTGTGCATCCTTTGTTTCAATTTTCTATATTCAATACCCAGATATTTCTCACATTACATATAAACATTACTTTTGGATCACATTGACTGTTTTTCTAATAAAATCTAACAGTGCAAAATTCAATTATAAAAACTTATCATCTGTTTCTGAAATAGTTCATGAATGTTTAAACCTAGAATTTAGTTAATGTCACACTTTAATGTTGACCTCATTAGCATATGTACAAAGAGGTCATGATATTCATTAATTTTGTTACTGACTTATATACAATAAACCTATCAAGTGAAAGTCAGAAAAAAAAAGTATTCCTATTGTGTCACAGAACTTTTACAACTCTGCAAAATAAAATCTAAAAGCTGTAGTCAAGACAAAGTACCCTTGCGATGCATATTAGAAAAATAGCATATAATAATCTATGCTGACATCTTAATTTTAATGTATTGATTCTCATTAAAATATATTCATAATTGTGAGAATAAAAATTTATGATACGCTACTAAGTAATCGTTTTCTATTTATTTCTTCAGCTTTTAAATACATTGCAGTCTCTCTCACACTATCACATTTTTTGAAGTGTTTACAACCATTGCCTTCAAATGGTAAAATATATTTTATATTTCCGGGCCAAAAAAATTTACTATGGACAAAGCTCTATTTTACCGATGTAGGATATTTAAGCTTTAAGTTCTCAGTTTTCCACTGCAATTTTTATAATTCCAGAAAGATTTTTATGTTCCATGCATCTTGGTGAAATATTTTGCTATGATTATCACTTAACTGTAACAATTGTAGAAGTGGATTCAAAAAGGCCAATTTATCATAACATACATTCATATATGCACTACAGTTACTTACAGGTTAATAGACTGCCAAGGCTTTATTTTCAGTTCTGATTCTAATACGCACAATAACAAATGTCACAGAATTTCATTTTAATGTCAAGTGAATTTTCATTCTACTTATTGCAATGGACATTTATTTTCTTATTTTAAGGTGCCATTTCCTCTAGATCACTGAATAGCAATCTTATCAAAAACCTTAAATTTTAAAAGTAATAGACTAAATATACGAACAACTCTGGGTTTTAAAATAATAAGACAGATTCTGTAAGTAATCTCCCAAATATTTTAAACTGTGGAACTATCCATTTCAGTCAATGTGTTTAACTACTTTTTGCATAAATCCTCTCTCAATCAAACATAGATATTGTTTGAAAACACTGCTTGATATTTATCTCAAATTCTCATAGCCTTCTTGGTGGCTAGACCAAAAAGGGCTGAAATAATAATATCAAGAATGGAAAGAAGAAGATAAATCAACATCTTGAGCCAATGGGCATCATGATACAGATTTGGATAAGTCAAATAATTGGTGATTCCCTGGGCTATGACCTTTCAAGTTGTATGAATTGTTTTCTATACCTACCATTAACTAAGTCCAAAATCATAGTGAGACTTTCTACTCAGCTATTTTCAGTTATCCAAAAGAAATCTTAAGCAAAAAACTGGCATTAGAGTTTTTATAATTATAATACTTACAAAAATAATATACAACTAAGTGAAAATGTCAGAAAATAAAAATAGAGAAAAATAATTCGTTCTTGTACTAACCTTTATTTTTTTTCCCGAAGCATAGTTTTATTTTAGTACTATCACCTTGCGAAGTCATTCCACATCCATTCAGACACGTAGTATGAGCAAGTAATAAGCTTCCCATGCTTACAGTCACTGAGATGTTCTGTCACTAGGGTTAATGTACCTATCATAATCAACCTAATACCAAAACAAGTACCAGAAGTGAGATGTTGCCACAATTAACACAAAAATAGTTGTTGTTGCCTCAGCACTCGGGCAGCCGAAATGAAGAAACTAATATTGGAGGACTGGCAAGATTATTTTCCATGTTATAGGGTGACAAGATATTTGATAAAACTTTCTTTCAGTAAGTTGGGAGGTAAATTACATGCCAGTACTTAGAAAAATATAACAAACATTAGGCACATATTTGCTTTTATTTGTGTGTTCACGGGAGTAGCATTTCTAATTTTCTTCAAAAACTTTTCCCTCATACTCACATCTTGGAAAACTGGCACAAGAGACCTAGCTTTTGGCTTCTCTTGACTTTTGGCATGCCTTCCTCGCTAAGCTTAATCATTTCTAGCTTTTCATTTAAATTGAGGAATGTGCAACTCTTCCTTTCACTTAGACACGTAGAGGACACTGTGAAGTTATTAATTGGCCTAATTTCAATATTTTGTGTCTCAGGGAATAGGAAGGGCTGAGGAAAGGGAGAGGGATGGAGAAACGGCTTGTTGGTCGAACAGTCAGAACACACACAGTATCTGTCAATTAAGTTCGCTCTATTATATCAACACAGTTCACGACCCTCCTAAACAATTATAATAAGGACATCAAAGATCACCAATCACAAATCACCCTAACGGATATTATAATAATAATAAAACTTAAAATATTGCAAGAATTCCCAAAATGTGACACGAAGACATGAAATGAGCACATGCTTGAGCACAAGAATGGCACTGATAGACTTGTTCAACATAGAGTGGCCAAAAAATTCTAATTTGTAAAAAATGCAGCATCTACAAAGCACAATAAAGTGAAGTGCAAAAAAATGAGTTACGTCTTTACAGAGCTTAGCTTCATAGTACTAATCTGGAAAAGTTACGTTATTGTTGTGATGGTTGTTGCTGCTGCTATACCTTAAGGAGTAGCCAGAAAAAACTATATTTTTTGACATTCTAATCCTTAAGCTCAAATTGTTTGTGCTCAATTCCAGAATGTGGGTGTAAATGTAATGCCCCTTCCCTAAAATTCTTAGCAGGAAGATGTTGAAGTTATTTTCATTATAGGGAAAGCCAACTTATTTAGGCTCTATGAGAGAAAATATCCTATGAGTTTAGCAACTCATTCTATATAACACCTAATAAGCTCCTCTTGTAACTCAGAACGTCTTTTAAGGATCTGAACGACAAGTTCAAAATTGTCTGTTTAATCACCCAATTAAAGGAGCCATAGGATAGAAGAAGGCAAAAAATGACACACTCGTTTCAATTTTGATGCCGTCAATTGTTGATTGGTGTTGTCTGGCTAGAGTGTTGTCTGTGGAGTACTTTGCTGACCAACTTCTGTTCCAGTGAAATCACTGGAACATTGGTTACTAATATCTGCCATAGAAAAGGAAAGGCAGTGACAATCCTTGGTGTTTATTTAAAGAGTTCATTATTAATGTAGAAATATTTCTTGGAAATAAGAAACACTACCGCCCACCATGAGTTTCATTATTAATAGACAAGATAGCTATCGGACTCCCACTAGACATGTAAAAGGGCACTTACCATTAACCAGTGAAAGGTAACTCTACACTAGCATATTTGCCTGACAAGTATGTCCATAACATATACAAAAAGATGAGTTAAAAGTTCACCTGCATGATGTTAGATCATCTTGTAATTTTATCTGTAAAATAGTAATGATACCTCAAAGTTTTGTCTTGAGGATTTAGCGATGATGTGTAGCATACGTGGCAGTGCATAGGTTTAGTTTTGTTTGCCTGTTTCCTGAACTCCTTAACCTGGAATAAATCTTTCACTTGAGTTATGAGATAAGAAACTAGAGTTGGGATATAAAGAGTCATTTAAATTTTTCACTAAAAAATCGTCCACAAGGTCATTCTTGCACAAAGTACTTCTTGGGGCAAGAGTCTCAAGAAATTTTGACTTTAGGATAAATTGGATTACTTATAGAAATAGCATCACAAATTCAGCTTTGAAATAACTAAGGCATAATCTCTTTCCCTCTTTAGCACTCTCTCTCTCTCTCTCTCTCTTTCTCTCTCTCTCTCTCTCTCTCTCTCTTTCTCTCTCTCTTTCTCTCTCTCGTAAATTGGAAAAAAATATACTTGTGCTTCAGTAACTCAGATGACATACACTTGAAAATTAAATAAATA
>CAUYQG010220379.1:0-15196 GCA_963574415.1 Tarsius wallacei | reverse complement strand
TTTTTTTGAGTTGGAGTCTCATTCTGTCACCTTCTTCTTCATTCTTCCCATCCCCAGTGTGTTCACTGGGACAGGACAGCATCAGGGCTGGACATGGTTCCCCCTTTGCTGCACAGAGCAGCTGTACTGGAGCGCTTGCTGGAAGGGAGTAGAACTGTAGGCCATCTCAGGCCAGACTTTTAAGGAAAGGCAATAGGTGGAAAAGGAAAAGCTCGTGTTAACATAAAATCTGTGGCTAGAGCCCACTGGGGTCATTCGATCCTTGGCTCCTTGGACCAGTCCCCTGGACACGGCACTGTTCTGAGGAGCCAGCGTCCCAGGCCCATTGGGGTCCTCTGGGAGAGCTTCTGAGAAGGCCACTGGCAGACGCTTCTCCGGGTGGGAAACCACCACACAAGGGGAGCTTGGGGCTGCTGGGCAGAGAGCAGCCCGGAGGGGACAGAGAGACGGAGAGGGGAGGCATGAGGGTAGACTCAAGCCCAACTCCCTTCCAGTGGGCATCTGGGGTACCTCACTTCTTTTCCCGCTCTCCAGTTTCTGTCCCTGTATGTGGTCAGGACAATACCTGCCTCTAGAGCAAAGGAGTCTGTTCTGCATGGTGCACTCTGGCAGTGAGTCAGTCAGTGAACACTTTTCTGTTTTTAGAGACAAGGTCTAGCTCTGTTGCCTAGGCTGGAGTACAGTGGCATGATCATGGCTCGCTCACTACAGCCTCGAGCTCCTGGGCCCAAGCCATCCTCCTGCCTCAGTCTCCCAAGTAGCTGGGACCACATGTGCATACCACGGCACCCAGCACAATCAGTGAATACTTTCTGAGCACTGGCCACCAGCCCTTCCCTTGTGGAATCTTCATGACTGAGGACACACACAACTCTAAAACAAACACCTGAAAATGACATAAATTCCACCAAACATCAGAAGGGCTGCCCATGCTATTTAATATTAAATTACTTAAAAAATAACTTATATGGATTTAACAAAAGCATAGGTATTCATATTCATGAATGTATGCATACTTCTCAAGTCTGGCTAGCCCTCCCCCTCAAGTGGTGCTCTGGCAGGACCAGGGCGTGCCAGGACTTGGGCCATCAAGCTGGCCACATGAACCACAGGTGAGTCACTTGGCCTTAATCAAGCAGGCAGGGCTAGGCCATGCTGGGTCTGGGTCCTGGTGTGGAATGCTGCCTCCCAGGGCGAATCCTAGAGAGTGCTTCTGAGGGAGAGGCTAGGAAGGCGGCAGGGAAAGGATGTTCTGGTTGCCAGGTGGGGAGTCATCGCCTTGCCTTTATTTCCATGGTTCATGTGTCAGAATGGGAGGGTGGGGGGATGGGAGTGGGTGGTGGTGGTGAGTGGGTACCATAAAACTGTTTCCAAAGGGAGCTCTTTTAGTGAGGGCTGGGTGGGCTGGGGTAAGGAAAAAGGTGAAATTAACATTTGGGAAAATTGTTATTCGTTTGGGGGGGTGACTCCTATTCTGTCCTTAAAAAAAGGTGGCAAGAATTGTTTCTTTCTTTTATAATTGAAAAAATGTTACAAGTGAAAACTAGATCCTCTGTGTAGTTACATGAAAGCCTTCTGATACTGGCTAGAGGGACTCCCTATCATTTGTTGACCCTGAGGATGGTTGGAGCCGCCACATACTCCCACTGCCACCTCACAAGGGCTCTGGTCAGACATGCTGGCTTTGTGCCTTCCTGTGGGTTGTGACCTTATTGGGGGCAGACCTTCCCCAGTGCAGAGAGGGGGCGCCTGGGCCAGAGTGGCTGCTCCCAAGATGCTGCTGTAGAACCCCCTGTTGAGAGCCTCAAACTTTCTTCAATAAAAAAAAATTCATTAAAATAACTGGTAGGAAACAGCTAACATTCACATAGTGTTTCATTGTTCACAAAGCATTTTCAGCTGCATTTTAAAATATGACCTTCACAACAACACTGTGAGGATAAGTAAGTTTTATTATTGTTAATATGTTACATGTTAGCAAACTGAAGGTCAGAGAGGTTAAGAGACTTACTTGCCTGAGATCACAAAGCCTATCTTAAATCTTGGGGTCCCTTGCAAGGTAGTTCATGACGTGGCTATGGCTATCGTGTTCATCAGTCACATCACAAATCAAATAGTCTCTTTTGGCTTTCTGATAGCCTGAGCTTTAGAAAGGAAGTGTGGATATTATTATCCCTTTCATAGGCAAATTAAGTAGCATCCCCAGGATGACAAAGGGATCATTCCAAGATTTCCTGGCTCTGCTTCCAAGTGCGGTCCCCAAAGCTTGTGCACACCGTGAACAGGGTGCGTGTGTGTATGTGTGTGTGCCCATGTGTGTGATCATTCAGTGCTGTGACAAGAAGAAAAGGCAGACACTACACTATTTGCCTCTGAGCAACAATCACTTCACGCTCAGTTCAGAGGACTGTCAAGCCCCTAATATCAATCAGGCTTAACCATGAGAAAATTAAACCCAAAATGAGCACAGTGGCTTTGCCCCCAACCCACATCAGATCCTTTTCTCCCGCTTCAGCTATCCCTCCCTTCCCTGACACTGTCCACACCCCACATGGGTCATTGTCGATTTTTCATCTCTAGAAGCACCTACTGGCTTGACTTGAAGTCTACTCTTCTTCCAGGTTCTTCCTAGGAGGGGACTCAGTTGACCCTAGGGTTTCAGACTGATAGGGGGTGGGCAGCACTCTTGGCCCCACATTCCCTAACAGTGACCAACTCTAACTGGCTCTTGGTGCTCCCAGTGTCACCAAGCAGGAAAGAGAGAAGAGATACCCCCCAGCTCTCAGAAAAGAAGTCAGCAGGGAGAGAAAGACCTTGCTGGGTGCCCTCCTGCCAAGGGCTGAGGCCCGGCGGGAACAGCAGGACAGGCACACATCTGCGCCTGCCAGGCTCCACCTGGCTGCAGAAGTGCCCCTCTGGTTTGGAGTCAGCAGAGCCCTCCACCCTCTGCTTGGATTCCTGAACAGACCTTGGCATCTTAGCCCCATCTCCATCATTTGAGAGTGGACCTTGGCACCTGCTTTCCAGATGGCCGCCCCAGCTGCTGAGGGTGAGGAACTCAGGGAATCTGCTTCCTGCGAGGCAGAAATAAGCTCTTTCTGGCACACTAGGAAGGGTTACCCTTTGGGATCTCCCGACGTAGTTCCCTTAGCAGCTTTGACTTTGTTCAGTGTCATTTTCCCATCACTCTCTAAAGGGAACACATCAAAAGTATAAAGCAATGGGCAGGGAGAGATGATGGGGCATGGGGGCGGGGTGGTGGTGGTGTGTGAGCTCCTAATGTCCTTCCCTCCAAGTTTCTAGTTGTATTAGAAAGAATAGTGAGCATCAAATGGATAAGTGAATAAAAAGCAACTCACCCCTGCTCCACCTGTGGGCCACCGTAGCCTGAACATTGTAATACAGCAGCAGGAGCAGCCAGGCCTTCCAAGGCATCTCTTCCTTCAAAAAGGTGGACAGTCTGCCCTCAAGTCCAGTGGGACCCCACAGCTACAGGTGTGCCCACGCTGCCTTTTGCAAAAGCAAGATGACAGAGTGCTGACCTCGCTGCCTTTTGTAGAAGTGTGGAAATGCCGCCCAGCCTCAGAAGGGTGGAGGCCGGAGGCTGCGTCCTGGGTGGGACAGGAGTCGGCACCACTCTTCATCTGACTCTCTCTGGGATCGGGGCCTGGGTTCCACAGAGAGGCTCTGTTTTTGAGCACATCTGGAGTGACTCACGGGGCATGTGATCTCCTTGGCAGTGGGGTGGATAAATATAATTTCTGTACTTGAGTTCCATGTGTTGGATGCACCCACTGGAATTTTTCTTTAGCAAACAGACCCGTGGAACTTGTTAGAGAGCCCGATGAGGAGTTGGCTGCTCTCCCTGTCCACACACTGCCCAGAGCCAGGGCAGGGGCTGGAGGAGAGCTGGGAACCTGCCCGGCAGACAGTGGGCTGGATGAGCCCAGAGTTGTCTTCAGGACAGCAAATCCTTGCGGTACCTGAGCTGACCGTCATGGTGCCCTGCCTGGACCTGAATTGGAGTCGGCCCACCTCTGGGTGGGTAGAAGCTCGCAGGCTGTGAAGGAACAGGAACAGAGAGGTGATGTGGTATGTTGCAAGTGTGAACATGTGTAGGTCATGATCTGGGAGCCCACAGGCGACCCCCCACTTGCATTCAGGATGCCCCCTCTCTGGACTGTGACCTGGGGACAAGCCACTTTGGCACTCCCAGGCAAAACGGTAGTGTTTTCCATGGTCACTTAAAAAATACTGCCATAAACTTTGTCCAATACCGTTTCCTCACCTTCTCTGAAGTTATAGATGGAGAGTGCTAACACTTGAGGATATTTAAAGATCATGTCACCCCATGGGTTTCCCCCCTGGTGGGGACTACCCAGGGTGGACAGCCTCCGGGAGAAGCCTCCTGAGGGTATCCTCTTCTCCAATCAGGGCTTCTCTTTTATCTGTCATAAGAAGTTGTTTGGGGGGCTGAACATGGCAGCTTATGCCTATAAACCCAGTGCTTTAGGAGGCTGAGTCAGGAGGATCACTTGAGGCCAGGAGTTCAAGACCAGCTTGGGCACCAGAGCATGACACTGTCTCTTAAAAAAAAAAGTTGTTTGGAAAAAAAAAATATTGGACCACAACATTTGAAAACAACCGATCTCCCTAATAATAATAGCTTCTTGGGGCTTGATCTGTTTCAGGCACCATTCTAGGTGGTCTCCTTGTATAAAATAGCAATGGGCACACCCAGCTAGGAAGTCAGCACAGAGCATCACTCCCCAACAGAAACAGAATGTGTGACAAATGTAATTTGAGGTTTTCTAGTACCCATGTTAAAAAAGAGTAAAAAGAAACATGTGCAATTGTAATAATACCTCTTATATGACCAAATATTATCATTTCTACAGGAAAGCAATACAGTACATATTAACAAGGTATAAGTTATATATTATATATAATAAATCTAATGTGTATTTCACACTTATGGCACATCTCAACTCCATTGTGCCACCAACTTGGCTAATTTTTAAAATATATATATATTTTTGTAGAGACAGGGCCTTGCTCTGTTGCCCAGGCTGGTCTTCGACTCCTGGTCTCAAGTTATCCTACCATTTCAGCCCCCAAAGTGCTGGGATTATGGGTGTGAGCCACCACACCCAGCCAGCATGGCCTTTTGTGCCAGAGCACAATAAAACCACAACAGTGAAGCTCCCCAGAGCTATGGATGAGGTAAAGAACACTTTGGGGGATGTTCTACTCAAGACGACCTGCTGACAGTACAGCAGGTCTCTACTCTGAGTGCCCACTATACTCACCTGTGTCTCTCAGTCAACTTCCAGCCTAGTTATATCAACCATGGTTGAGTTCTGACCACATACCTTGTTTTATCTCGTTCAGTCTCATGGCAGTTTTGCTTAATAGATACCAACAGCGGGTCCCTTTAACAGATGGTGACCTGAGGCGTAGAAAGGACAAGCAACTAGGGCCACACGATGACTAGAGGGACACACTTTCACACTCTGCCCCAGCAGGGACTGAGGTGGAAATGAGCAACCAGGCCAGGGGCCTCTCCACACAGAAGCCAAGTAGCAAGGGAGTGCTGGGCTGGCTCACCCCTCAGTTGTAGGTGGGGGAAGATTCTGTCCATCTTGGGGGCTCTAGTATGAAGGCAGCATGGTTTGTTTGTCCTCTTTTATTCACTCATGCATTCATTCATCTAGGTTTTAAACATTTCCTCTGCGCTGACAGTAGGCATCCCATCAAATAAGATGCAATCCCTGCCATCAAGACTCTCCACAGAAGTGGGGGACACAGATGCCTCTGCAGATGTTTAGAATGCAGGATGTTATGTTTAATGAGGGAGGATTCTCTGGTAGGAAATTCAGAAGGAGGAGGCTTCAGGGAGCGCTTCTTGGAGGGGTTAATTTCTGAATTAAGTTTTTGGAAAGTTGGATTTAATTGGATTGTGGGAGAAGGTATGTTGAGGGAAGGGATAGTCTGAAAAACAGGGCAGGCAGGAGGAGCTACAGAGCTACATGTGGAAGATCAAGCAGGAGCCAGGAGGCAGTGGGAGGTCGGCAGTGGGCAAGGAGGCCCAGTCGTGAGGAGCTTCGAGCTATACCTGGTCCACACCCTGCCAGGAACAGGCAGTCCTGGAGGTCCCAGCAGGGAAGTGGGTGCTTAGCTGTGTGGTTGGCTGTGCCCTGGAGGGTGGATTTTACAGGGTGGAGACCAGTCAAGAAGACGCAAAGTTCTAGGGACAGATGATGGGACCTAGATCAGGGTAAGGGCTGGTGACAAGGAGAGAAGGGCCTGGTTTAAGAGAGACAAGGATGTAAAATCAGAAATGCACAGATGTCTCAGGGGGAGGTGATGATGGGAGGAAGGGGGAATGAAAAGTTCCGGGGTCTCCCCAGCTGAGATGGAGAGCACAGGAGGAGGTGCTCACAACTTCTGTGTAGCAGTGTTGAGACTGGGTATGTACTGGGCTGCACCACCACTTGGGTCTCTGGGGGCTAGCCCTTCTTGCCCTGTGAGTTGGCTGTTGTCTGTCCCACCTGCCTGGTGATGGTATCTGTGCTACCTTGAGCGCTCTCTACTGCACTGTGTTCTCTCCTGTGACCTGCGGGGGTGCCAGACAGACAGGAGAAGTTCCTTCTGGAGAGAAGAGCCCCTCGTGGATTGGGATGTGAGTGAAATGGACCCCCATTGGAGGGAAGCATGGCCACGTGGAGACAGAGCTCTCCTGGGCTTCTCCCTTAGCCAACAGGGCGACTTTGATGCCCTCTTTGGCTGACTGCTTTTGTGGGTCACAGATGAAGTGAGGGAGATGGAGCTCTGAGCTGACCTTGTTTCTGGTTTGGAAACAGTCTTATGGCCCTGCTCTGTTTCCCTCCTGAGGACTCATGGGTTTGTAACTGTCAGGATGTGCGTGTCCAGCATCAGGCTTTGCTTCTGGCCCAGCATCCAAACTCTGAGCCTGGTGAAGCCTCCTGTTTTGCACAGCCAGCACCTTTGGGCTGGATTCTATTTTAAGGCTGTCAGGGAGGGAATTGGTGGGACAATAGAGACACAGCTGTAAGCATGAAGCACCGGCCTCCAAAGCAGAAGAGTCATCAGCAACGGAGAGTGCCTCTATGCACAGTGCTCTCCACCAGCTCCTGTGTCTATGTGAGGCCTGAGTGTCCCAGTGCTGCAGCCAGCACTGCTGGCCAGACAGTGACTCAGGGGAGGGAAGCTAGGTTCCCTCACAGGCTGATTGAACAAAGTTGCCTGATCTTCCCTCTGATGCAGTGGTAGTGCCCAGGAAGCTACGTTGATGGGCCACTGAAGCCTCCAAAATGCAGTAAGTCCACCTGCTGGGCTGTGTACAGGCAACCAATGCATCATCTCCATTCCAAACCAGGGGCCTTGTGGAGGGGAGGACAGTGCGGTGCGTGGACATTGCATTTGTGATGGACTTATCCAGCCTGGGATATTGTGTTTTTTCAGATTATACATAACCAGTTACACCGTTTGCTTCTAGGTGGTTTTTGTTGTTGTTTTTGCTTTTTTTGGTCTCTTTTTTTTTTCGAGTCAGAGTCGCACTTTGCCCAGGCTGAAGTGTAGTGGCACGCTCATAGCCACCCCAGCAGTGATCTGCTGGGCTCTGGCGATCCTCCCACCTCGGCCTTCCAAGTAGCTGGAACTAGAGGCGCGCACTACCAGCTAATTTTTTGATTTATTGTAGAGACGAGGTCTCACCAAGTTGCCTGGGCTGGTCTCAAATCTGCAGGCTCAGGCAATCCACTCACCTCGGCCTCCCAAAATGCTGGGATTACAGGCTGAGCCACCAAGCCCGGCCACGTTTTTGCTTTTTTTTTGAGGGAATTTGCTAAAACAGAGACTGTGTGGCAGAGATTTAGGTGGAAAAAAACTCTAGGGTGTCCCACCCACCCATCAGGCTCTTAAACTTTACTAGTGATACTACTGACTCCTTTCTCAGAATGGTCCTGTTCTCTTCAGACTACACCTACCACTGTCACCCATCCTGCACTAGCTGCTGTGGGGCGACAGCAAGATCCTCTAAGGGAATACTGCATTCTCCTTCTTTAGCAAGGGGAACTGCAGGTCAGTTCCAGAGAGGCTGAATTAGAAGGGCACCCCTGGCAGTTGCTGAGACTCCCTTGTATACTAGGGGGAGAGAAGGCATGCAAAAGACCTGGAGAAGAGATGCAGAATGATGTCTTTGGGTATGAAGAGCTCAGGGAGAAGGTGGTCTGATTTACACAGTGGGTCCCAGGGAATTCCGGGAGGGAAGAGGGGATAGTTACTTTACCAGTCAGGGTCTACAAGGCTCCAATGTTCTCTCACAGATAACCCCAGAGTTTTGAGGATTTTCTGTGACAGAACAACAAAAGACTCAACAAAAGTTTATTTCTCACACGGGCTGTGTGCTTGTCATGCATGGCGGTGGCTTAGCCCAGTCTCCCACATTTCAGGACCTGGGCTAAAGAGCAGCTTCATAGGAAGCACTCTGTGGTCATCATGACAGAGGGAAAAGTTACACAAGCCACACTCTGGCTCTTATGACTTCTGCTCAGAAGTGATACATGTCTCACATTTCACCCTGATCTCTCATTTAAATGGCTAAAGCAAGTCACAGGGTAATTCCTGAATTCAGCAGGATGGGGATGTGCGTTTCTCCCATAGCACCCCAAAAGGGAATAGTTGAAAGGAATACAATCTAGCACAGGTATGTGCACCCTCCCCAAGATTCAGAATGAGGGAGATCTGTTGTGGCCAGTCATAGAGGGAGGCGACTGGATCCCAAAAAGAAGCTACCAAAAAGTTTGAGATAGACAGATTGGTGGTAGACAGAGATATCTGATGGATCCACCTGGCAAAAGCAGGAGAGGAGGGAGTGATGGTTCTGGATATGCTAGAGCCTCCCTGACCCAGTGCTCCTGGGTCCACTCACTCTGGGAGGTGGTTGAAAGAATCCTTGGGGCGAGGGGCTCAGGTCCCTGGTATAGTTTTCCTAGGGGTCACTGCTATGCTTCGGGGTGGGGGGTGATCTTTGCCCATCTTGACAACACACCCAAGGAAGAGAAACTTCTCCAGGACCAGCTGCTACTGTTGTGGCATAGCTAGACAGGCCTGAACAGGCTTCATACCCTGCCTAAGACCTCTCATTTCCTTTGCATTCTCTCCTCCTATCCCTCGCCTGCACACTGGCAAGAATGCAGGTGTCTGAATCTACAAAGGCAAGGGAATTGGAGCCTTGGAAAACATAGTCTGGACTTTCAGCCACTACCAGCTTTCACTGTGGGACCTGCTTGAGGGGTGCTGTTTATACCACAAACTGTAAAGGGAGCCATCTCTATTACACAAAAATGTGTGAATCACAGTTCCTCAAAGAATTACTATCCAGAAGGCTGGAAATAGAATTCAGGGGAAAAAACCAATCAAGGCAACATTTGCTTAGAGTGACAGATGTTAAATGTGAGAGACAAATAACCCTTTCTTGTGCTAATTCACGGAGGTGCTGAGTGTTTGTCACAGCAGTCAGTCTGGCCTGGTCAGTGTGTGTGTGTGTGTGTGTGTGTGTGTGTGTGTGTGTGTGTGTGTGTGGTAGGAGTGGGAGCCAGTGAGGTGGAGTTGGTGGGGGTGGGGGCAGGGCGACTCCAGAAGGAATATTCCAAAATGGAAGGTTCCCTGGGTTGGGCATCTTGGCTGCTTTTGGCTGGGTGACACAGAAGGAGAGGACATTGTGCAGCCTTTTTGGAGAGGTGGGTGTTGTCTTTGCAAGTTAATCCTACCTTGTCTTGTGAAATCGGGCCTGGAAGGGGTCTGATAAATTGATGTGAGCATATGCTGTGACTTTCAGTAGGTGGCTGGTCTGCTGTGCTCAGAGCCAGTGTGTGGCTGGACTAGGACTCAGGGAAGCAGGCATAGAGAGCTGGAAGTGCCTGCCCCTGCTCCCAGCAGGCTTTGGGGAGACAGGCTAGTTATGCAGGGAATTTCCTGCCTTTGCAATACTTCATGCCAACAACCACAGCTTAGTAAATGCACCTCCTGGCCACTGTTGGTGAATTTCCAAAAAATACCTCAACTGCGCTTTTAGGTTTGTCCTTAAAATTCAAGTCTAGTCCAAGACTGGTTCATTTCTGAATCAGATTTTGGGGAAATAACTGACAACTAGCTTATTTTCACCCGTGATGAAAATAGAAGAAAATCTTTTTCTTTTCCTCTGAACTTAGAAACGCTGGAGAAAGAATTGGTTCTTGAAGAACAAGGAGTGTGTGGAGAGTGGATAGAGGTTAGAAAAATACCCTGGATTTTGGATGACGCCTTCACTGCCCTGGCTGGAACAAGGCTGATGGGTGGGACAGACTGTCAGGAACTGATTATACACAGTGCTATCGTTCTAAGCAAAGGGCAAGACCAGCAGCTTAGGGAGAAGGAGGAGAAGGAGACAAGTAACAGACATGCACCACCCTGGCTTGTTGTGAGGACGAGAGATAGGCAACCCAGGGACTGCTGGCCATTCTCCAGAGTCCGAGGGAACAGTTTCACTCCCTATCCTGGTGAATTTGAGTGGACAGACGTGGGAGGTGTGGGTCTTAACTTGCAGGGGCTGGAGAATCACGGTGCATTAGGCCAGCTGGAGTGTAGACAAGGTCTTTCTCTCTGGGCACATGCAGGGTAGTTTGAGGAACCTCAAGGAGGGGTTACAGGAATCTGAGTGGCTTGATAAAGGCTGTTTAGTTGCAGCATCCACATCTGATTGTCACTTCCATTTTTTAGTGAACACATAGAGAGCAGAGATCAGTAGACAGGAGACCAGGAAAAGGCAGAGGAGAGGAGGGACACATAGGAGAGAGAGAGAGAGATCAGGGTGGAGAGAGATGCCAAAAGACAGGGGAAGCGGGATAACACTTGTGTGCCCACTCCCCTACCCTTGGTGCTTTCGGTTGCAGCTGTTAGGTGTGAACAGGGGCAGACTCAGTAGGTGTGTGGTGGTACACTGTCTGCCAAAAGTGGAAGTACAGGCACTAGAACTTGAGAAATCATGCTTAGATTTATTGTGAGCCAACTTTGAGGACGTAAGCCTGGGAATACAGACTCAGCATTGACAGAGACTGTGTCCCGAGGTAGGTCACAGGAGCACAGTATGTATACATTTTTCAGCAGAGGACTGTGCATGGCACAACAGGTGGGTGGTGGCACCACAGTTACCTGCTGGTGATTCTGATGGGTGTGTAGGACGCTGTCTGGAGATCAGGTACGCATGTGTCTGGGTGGGGGGAGAAAGGTTAGGCATCTTAGGGTCTATGAAGGGCGGGGTGTAGGGTGACTGATTCAGCCTGTCTTTGTTCTATATGCGATAAACAGGTTTATGACGAGTACCTGCCAGTGAAATGTTTAACAAATTCCAGATACACAGGCAAGAGATCAGCTTTAGTTGATAGGTCTAGGTCTTGCTACCTTGTGCCCGCCTGCTGCCACTGTGGGCCACTGTTAACATTTTTTTTTTTTCATTTTCCTTTTTCTGACACTGCGCAAGATGTTAGGCACCACAATAGTAGTAATTCCAACCTTTGGTAGTTCAGCCTGGTGGCTTAGTGAATATTTGTTGAACAAATCTTAAGGCAAAGTAATTTTTTTAGATTAGAAAATATGGTCTATTTAAAAAGTACATTAGAAAGAGAGAGAGAGAAAGAGGAGATTCACTTCCCTAAAGTAGGGGAGGGGGCCAAGGCCTATTTTTTTTTTTTTGAGTTGGGGTATCACTCTGTTGCCCAGGCTGGAGTGCAGTGACATGATCACTGCATACTGCAGCCTCAACCTCCGCATAGAGATGAGGTTTTGCTATGTTGCCCAGGCTGGTCTCGAACTCCTGGGCTCAAGTAATCTACCCATCTCGGCCTCCCAAAGTGCTGGGATTACAGGTGTGAGCCACTGCTCTTGGTCACAAAGTTTTTTTTTTTTTTAATATGTATCATTCACAAGATTGTTCCTAATGTTCTCTTTGCACGTCCGGGAGGAGTGTGAAAACTTTGTTCTTGTTAAACAGGTGACTGGCTTTGCGATGGAGTGAGGTTCCACAGCAGGTAGACTCACCAGGTATAGTGTAGACCCATCAGAGTCAGCACTAGACAAAGCTAGAATCAGAAGCAGAACACGTGGTTGGGATTCCTGGAAGTATCCGTAAGCTCTGTCTGAAGGAAATGCTTTGGAGGCCTGGTAAATAGTCCCCTGTGGGCCTCATTCCTTCCCACATGTCTCTGAGGAGAACTGCTGCTGTTTTCCTGGAGGTCAACAGGCTTGGCTGAAGTAGATCCACTTATTACTTCCCACCGTTTCTGCTGGTTGCCCCAAGTTGCTTCTGGTGGGTAGAGCAGGAGAGCGCCTTTCATTTGGAAATAGAGGACATCTGCTGACGACATATTTCTTATGCTTGAGTATGCTATCCAGTCTTTATTGGTGAGTTTACAGGTGCAGGGTCACATCTCTGTGTGGACACAACCACTCTCTGTATTGCAGTTCAGAGAAAACACCGCATCGCGCTGTGTGCAGGTAGGAACATCACTGTGGTTCTTTAGAGAAGAGACTGAGTTCGAGGAGCTTGTGTTTGAAAGAAACTTTGAGTCTTCTAATACTCTTCTCAGCTCATCTTCTGAGATTTGAGGATGACTTACATTAGAGTTTGCTTGAAGGGGAATAAAATGGACACATGTTTTGGGACAAATTAACAACAACAACAGCAATAACAAAATTGGCTGGGCACAGTGGCTTGCACTTTGGGAGGCAGAGGCGAGAGGATTGCCTGAGCCCAGGAGTCTGAGACCAGCCTGGGCAACTTGACGAGACCTCATCTCTACAATAAGTAAAAAAAAATAAAATTTGTCAGGTGTGTTACTTGGAAGGCTGAGGCAGAAGGATCCCCTGAGCCCAGCAGGTCGAGGCTGTAGTAGCCATGAACATGCTGCACTCCAGTCTGGGCAACAAAGTGAAACTCTGACTCAAAATCAAAACAGAGCAACAACAACAACAAACCAAAAAAATGTATTGCCATTCAATTTATATCTTTGGAATAAATGAATATAATAATCGAAAACTGAAAATAACACGTGTCCATCAATAGGAGACAGGATAAAAAAAATGTGGTATGTTTATACAATGGCATACTACCCAGCAGTCCCAAAGAGCAAATTACAGGCACAACATGGATGAACCGAACCCAAGTATATTTAATTGAACAAAAGAATAAGAGGTTGATGATATGAAGTCGAAGAACAGGCAAAACTAGACAATGGTGATGGAAGTTAAAAAAAGTGATTATTTCTTGAAGTGAGTATTGATTGAAACAGGGTTTTTTTTTAATCTTTGTTTTTGAGTTGGAGTCTCACTCTGTTGCCCAGGCTGGAGTGCCATGGCATATTCACAGCCACCTCAGCATTGACCTGCTGGGCTCTGGCAATCCTTCCGCCTCTGCCTTCCAAGTAGCTGGAACTACAGACATGCACTACCACGCCCGGCTACTTTTTGATTTATTGTAGAGACGAGGTCTCGCCAAGTTGCCTAGGTGGGTCTCAAACCTACGGGCTCAGTCAATTCACTTGTCTCAGCCTCCCAAAGTGCCGAGATTACAGGCTGAATCACCGAGTCTGGCCTGAAACAGAGTTTGAAAAAATTTTCTGGAATGATGGATCTTGACCTGGGTACCTGTTGCATGGTGAATACATACAGAAAAGTCATTGAGCTGCACACTTAAGGTGGGCACATTTTATGGAATATAAATCATACCAATCCTCCCTGCCCCCTGAAACTCCCAACAGTGAAAACATACAGGACGAGAACTACGTGGCTCGCTGATGTGGGACACTTAATGCTGAGAAGCTCAATGAAGCCCATTTGATAGTAAATGACAGTGATAGATTTCCCCTTTTCTAGCAGTTTGAAGTAACTTGGGCATGTCACTTGATGTCTCTGAATTTTAGTTTTTTTTTCAAAGAAAGTTCATCTGTTCATCACACACAGACTCCGTTACCCACAGGCACTGGTTCAGCCGTGGTGAAGGCATAAATGCCCCAGCTTCAGCCCCCGAGGCTGTTCTGCCGCAGCGCTGGACTCCTGGGCACTGCCCTATTCGTTGTACAGGCACCACAGCAGTGCTGAAGAGGCCTCCATTTGGGCCTCCTCCCAGGACCTCGCTTCTGATGCTCAGCAGTTGCTCTTGTCCTCCAGTCTGCTGGCTCTCATAAACTCTTCCTGTTTGTTGGCTGAGTTTGAATCCACAAGGCGGGGAATTAGGGAGAGGTTAGAGAATCCAGGTGATCTGATCCCTACCCAGCCTCCAGAGCCCTAAGCATGTGGCCAGGAATCCAAGTCTGATGTGTCCTGGGGAGACAGATGACAAAGGTCCTCCCTGAGACAGTTGCACAGACACAGAAAGAGACACTCCTCTTTCCAGCCCAGTTCACCCTACCCCACCCCAGGGGACTGGTCCCAGCAGTGTCTCTACCATGCCCCATGGCCACAGGCCCCTGGGGGAGACGTGTCATTTGTGTCGCAGGAGAAGCATCGGGTGAATTTCCATCTGCGGCTTCTACTCCAACCTTCCCTCTGACATAAGGGCGGACATAAAGGCTCCTGTTTGCTGGTGGGAAAACTTAAGCTCTGAGGAAAGAGGCACCCTGATGTGGGGTCCTCGGGTGGAGGTCACACTTGCACATCCCAGACTGAGACTTGGGATCAACACAGGAAGCCAGTTTATCGCCTTGACCTAGAATGCAGTAAACAGTCTTTGACCAGGACATTCTCCTATCGGAAGCAGGGTCCAGAGAAAGCACAAATACTGGTTCAATAAAACCATAGATAATAAAACCAGAATGCAATTAGAGACCAGAGGTCCAACTCTTTTTTTTTTTTTTTTGAGTTGGAGTCTCACTCTGTTGCCCAGACTGGAGTGCAGTGACCGTTCCCGGCCACTGCAGCCTCGACCTGCTGGGCTCCGGCGATCCTTCCACCTCAGCCTTCCGAGTAGTCGGAATTACAGGCACGCGCTACCATGCCCGGCTGATTTTTTGATTTATTGTAGAGATGAGGTCTCGCCAAGTTGCCCAGGTGGGTCTCGAACCCGTGGGCTCAGGCAATCCACTCACCTCAGCCTCCCAAAGCGCGGGATTACAGGCTGAGTCACCGAGCCCGGTTCAAC
>CAUYQG010220371.1:0-65211 GCA_963574415.1 Tarsius wallacei | reverse complement strand
AGACTTAAAAAGCAAGCCAATTTATTGCTAAATACTGCATTTTAAAATGTAGATTTAAGCCAGGCTCGGTGGCTCAGCCTGTAATCCCGCGCTTTGGGAGGCTGAGGTGAGTGGATTACCTGAGCCCGTGGGTTCGAGACCCACCTGGGCAACTTGGAGAGACCTCATCTCTACAATAAATCAAAAAAAATAGCTGGGCGTGGTAGCACACGCCTGTTGTTCCGGCTACTTGGAAGGTTGAGGCGGAAGGATCGCCGGAGCCCAGCAGGTTGAGGCTGCAGTGGCCGGGAGCGGCCACTGCACTCTAGTCTGGGTGACAGAGTGAGACTCCAATTAAAAAAAAAAAACAAAACAAAATGTAGATTTAGATTACCACTTGGAAAATTTGTACTAAAGTCTATGCAGTTCCACTTAAAGACATGCTTACAAATGCCAGGATTTTCTGATATTTTGAATCAGAATCAGCTTGCTTAATATCACATCCCAGAATAAGAGCTTTATCTCACATTCCACCCCTTGATTTTTTTATTATTATTATTATTATTATTATTATTATTATTATTATTACCTTTTATTGAGGGGTAGCGTATTCTTACTACATGTTTGAAATAATGGTCAGGGTGGGGGGAGTTTATATTGCAGGAGATGACTGGCTTACTTCAACTGTTCCATCTTTCTAAGCATCTTTGATTTTATATCCTTTTACCTAGGAGGCTTTCCTACTGAATTTGGTATAAAGACCAAATTAAAATTTATTTTCCCACATGCTACTGAGCTATGTGATTAGAGACAACTATCAACTTTACTCAGAGCACAATACACAGGCAGAAATGTTTTTTAGCACACTTTACATCTATCTACTTTGAAAACCTCTATGGACTCTCAGACACTTACACACCCTGAGTATTTAAATTTGCATAAATGTATTTATTGTTATTGAGTGTTTCTGTTTGTATGTGCATGTATGTATGTATGTTAATAGCACACACTGGCAAGTTGCAACTTAATATTTCTAATTTTAAAAAAAGTTTCCCCATATACCTCTGAAAATATTTTTGGCTTTTAAGAAAACAAAATATGTTCCTGGAACAAATTAATTTCCCCAACTTCCAAACATGGAAATTGCCACTTTGCAATGAGCCCTAATTGTCCTTGGTGGGGAATAGTGTAAGAGACAAAAAACTCAGTGCTACCGTATTATGAAGATGTCCATAAACAGATCTATGTAGGAATTTTTTACATGAATATTCAAGGTAAAGTATAGTGAAGCAGGGTGAAAGCTATTCCTGAGACAGAACATTTTTTTCTTCTCTAAAATGGACCTGGAGTTCATGTATCTATCTTAAATTTAATTCCATTTTGTTTGATCTTGTTCTAAATGGGACCTGTTAATCAATTCCCCCTTGTTTATGATCTACTTGATCTATGGAGTTACACATGGCCATATCAAGATGTAATTTTATAACAATTTACCTTAAATTTAAGAGTTCTTATCCACTCATTTACTTATTCATGTATTTCCTTATTTATCATTTTATGTCTGCATCAAGCATCTCAGAAATGGTCCCAAATTGTATACGTCCAGGTGATGTTTTCCCCCGTGACTACTTAAATATTAATTGCTTAAAAATAAAGAAAAATCTTAACCTCCCTTTAAGATTAACAAAAATTTATTCACCAACAGAAAGCACTTGAAAAAGCGCAGCAAATACCACATGGTTTGATCAAAGCAGCAGCTATGTTGAAAGAATCAAATATGAGCCTATGAGATTTTTGTTGAAAAGATCCCTTTAAATATATATATATATTTTTCTTTTTTGAGTTGGAGTCTCACTCTGTCGCCCAGACTGGAGTGCAGTGGCCGTTCCCGGCCACCGCAGTTTCGACCTGCTGGACTCCAGCGACCCTTCTGCCTCAGCCTTCCAAGTAGCTGGAACTACAGGTGCGCGTTACCACTCCCGGCTAATTTTTTGATTTACTGTAGAGATGAAGTCTTGCCAAGTTTTCATGGGCATGCATAACACTCATCTTTTTAGTTAGTTAGCTCAAATATTTTACATCTTTCTAGCAAATTGGGTAAATATAGACATTTATTACTGCAACATTGTAAGATTTCTTTTTTTTAGACTTAGTTAAGTATGACATAATGTATAACCAAACTAACAGTAATAATTGTCCAGGTCTTTTCAAACGTCACTAAAATGTTTTAAGTGAATCAATTTCTGTGGTCTCAGTGTTCTACAAGACTCAACTCATTGAAGGCAATGCACATACATACATATATATATATGTAATATATATATTAGTTTTTTTGAAAGTTGAAATTTTATTTTTTAAAGATGTGGGGTACAATTCAGGATTAGGTAGATAAGCGGTCATCATTCAGGTAAAATTTTCGGCCTCCCTTGGGTCTCCACCTTCCTGGCTTGAGATCAGGTACCCATTTTGATGTCATGGTATGTTTTCACAAAGAAACAGCATATCCTGATCTCTGACCGCGTCTGTGTCAGAGCAGTGATCAACTGTCCTCTTAGAGACACAGCCTTTGAAAGCATTTTTCATCTGGCCCTACATGCACCACTCCTTTCTGGAGCTCAGATTTGACTTTTTTCCTGGAGATTTCTTTTTATGGATTATGGCTGATACTTTGTTCAACTCCTGAATGCCTTACTTTACCTTGTCTGTGTCTTGGCTGTCTGCATAGTTTATTCTGACCAACAGCTTGAACCCCTGAACCTATAACCTACTCGTCTTTTATTTTCCTGATGCCAGAGACCTCGGCACTGCATTAAATAATTTGATACTTTGGAAACATGCATATGTAACCGAATATCTATTATGTCAAGGTAATCCACTGGAGAAATTTAGGCCTTGGCCAAACCTAAGACCTTCCTTTTTCAACTTACTTCGGAAATTTTCAGATTCCTGGCTGACTGGACTAATAAAATTGGAAGCCATAGAACTGTGTGTGGGCTCCCTTGTCTTGGTTTGGCTGTCCGTATCTACCCAATGAAATCAAGTAAGCAGGGTAGGACAGCAGTGGTTGAATTCTGCTGATAGACTGATAAAACTCCTTCAGAAACAGTTCTCACTTCCCCAGGTTTCCATCTGATCAGCTCACTGTTCTTTCCACTGACTTCCAACTCCCATTCCAGAAGTAAGCCATTGAAGTGTGAGTGTGTCTTCCTTCCTGTTCCACCACTGATATAATCTACAGCATCAGAAACTGGGAAACAGAATCACAGAAAGAGAACTGAACACAGACACCCATGTTTGAGGCTCATAAACTGGGTCAGAACTTACTGGAAGTAAAGGGACTACACAGAGTTGGCCACATGCAGTACATATTTGTGAAGTTTTACCTGGCCCCTTTTATTTTGCGGGGTTCCCCAGGATGATCTCCTCAGGTATCTTACCAAGAAATGAGAAGAAAGCCAGATTTTTGTTACCCTGGTGCCATTTTCTACTCAAGCTTCCATCACCTTGTAGGAAGACTTTAAACTTATTCATCAGATGCTTTAGTTTGAGGGAATAATGTGAGCCTGTGACGGGAGATAGGCTTTACTAGAAAGCTAAAGGCAGAGCTGTTGTTTAGGGCCACCTCGCCTTGGCTCTGCTTTCTCTTCCACATGCAAGTTCAAGTCAACAACCAGCAAGTTCTCTTCTTGCCTTTGTTACCATCATTTTCTTGGCGTCGACCTCCTTTGGCAACCTCACAGGAAGGAGGCATGCAGTGTCTTGGGCTTCATTCAGGCAATCTTATTTCTTGTCTTTCAGCATTATTATCTTAAAATTGCAAGGAGCATGACAGCACACACTGAACGCTACACATTCACAGAAGCCGATGAATAGTTATACACTTTTATTGTGATTATTCTTCTTTTCAGATAAGCAAACTTTAAGAGGAATAGCAGGGCGATCCTGCCATAGCCCTCTGTTTTGGATGTGTTCTATGTCCGAAAGGTTAAAACATCAAAAGCAGGACAATTCATTGCTACACAAGTTTAATTGTGAGAAAGATCCTTTATTATACATGTATAAAACTCTTCCAGTGACTTCCATGTTTTTAAACTATTTCTGACATCTTAATTTACAAAATAGTATACTTTATTTTTAGAAGTTCCTAGAATATTTCAGGTAACTAGCTTCTTTTAAAGTATTCTCTGAGTTTAGCAACTCCACTTCTTTAGCTTTCTTCATATGCACAAGGTCACATGGTGTGTAAGATGTGGGGACCGAAGCAGACACAATGATCATCTGACTCCAAACCCTGTGCACTTTCTGTGATCTCACAGCTTCTCTGAAGGAACTGCCAGAATCCTGCCTCTGATCTATCTCGGGAACTGATAAGTATGGTAAAGAGAGTCAGGATTAATAGAATTATCTTGGAAGAGCCATGACTATTTGTCAAAAGAAAGACACAGCTGGGTCTAGCTCATTGTGACCTCTTCCTGAGGGCAGGAAAGTGCCGAAGGATCTGGGCCCTCATGTAGTGATATCTCCACTTTTGGTGACAATGTTGAGGTTGTGACAGGTCTGTTTTGCCCACTTTAAACTCAGCTCTGAGACAAAGATCAAACACCACAGTCCATGAGGAAACAGAATTTAAATGGTTTGAACTTGAATAGGTAAAATGACCCTTTATTTATTTAGGTTCTAAAAACTTAGAGTACGATTGAGTAAATGATCAGAATATAGTAATCTCTAAGGAAGTGTACTCCATGTGCTCCATGTTGGTCCATGAAATGGAACTGTATGACTCTTCCCACTTAGCCCAATAACTTCTAAAGAGAAGGTGCTAGATCAAGGCAGTGCCTGTATCTGGAAAGAGGATTAAAGCAAAAGTATCCTATATTTACCCACTCAACTGCTGGGCAGAGTCCACATTAGTGACTTGAACAAGTTGAAATTTCATTTCTATCTCAATGGATAGCCTAAGAAGTCTGAGCATACATACTCCGGGGATGATACATCAGGATTTTAAGTAGCCAGGCTTACTCCATCTTGTCATGGTTTTAGATGATTCCTCAACTTATGTCAACTTGCTTTCAAACCAGCAGGAAGGAATGAAGCAAGGAAAACAGAAGGGTACATTTTATGATTTCTAAGTACAACAGCAAGACATAGGACTCATATATTACACTAGTTTTCCATTTGGAATAAAACTGGTCATGTAGCCAAAGCTAGCTACTAGCAAGCAGGTAGAAAACAAACAAACAAACCAAAATTTTAGCTGGACTGACAGGTGTCAAACTTAGAGTTCTATTCATGTAAAAAAAAAAAAAGGAATGGACATTGAGGTGATCATCACATTCTTCTTCATAGTCTCTGAAAAATGCCTGACAGATATTTTTCCCAGCGATGCTATAGTAGACATCATAAGAGCTCCACATTTAAGATTTCCTTGAGTTATAAAGATTGGCAAGTTTTAAGAAGGCAAGGCTTAGATTAAGTTTTAATATATTTTTATAAAAAGTTAATCATGACTGTACAAGTGTGTCAGAATAGAATTAATATTTTGCTTGGATTTTGCCATTGTTGCCCTGGCCAACACTTAATGCTTTCTCAAAGCAGAAGTTTTCATAATGATCTGCAAATTAGTACTCCTTTATTCCAATAGAGAAACATCTCACAAGGAGGGAGAGCTACTGCATGGGCTAAGAGATCACTGCTTACTTCCTGGAGTGTTAGGATTTATACAAGCCTTCATATGTTCCCACATCAAAATCAGATTCTCTACATCCCAGTAGCAGGATTCAGGTTGGCCTTCCTTTCTACCTAGAACGGTGGTAAGGAATTTTTAGCAATTAAATGATGATCACTGTCTAGAGAAAGTCACTCTTACCTGGCAGAAAAACATATGTCATTGGGTCTCATCTAGCTCTTTTATCTTAGAAATAATCATTACATTATTCTTTATCATATTTGAAGGTACATAAGATGGCCCAGGGAGAGAAAAATTAATTTATATAGAAACATGAGTGTGTGACAAGACAATAAAGAAATTACCATGAAAGTTATCAGTGAAAGGCAGATCCCAGTTGGTTGTCAACATCAACACCGGGAACTAAAGGTCAAGGCAAAGAGCTGGGCAAGATGGATTGTCTACTAGACAACTCTGCAGAAACAAATGACCTCAAAACTTCACGTGGGTTTACTTCTTACTCATATTCCATATCCACTGTGGTTTGGAATAGTACCATGGCATTCATACACTGGGACCAAAGCTCAAGGAGTCTCTTTTTGGAATATCCTTAGTCAAAGAAAAAAATCTACTAACTACACACTGGCAGTTAACGCTTCTTCATGGTAACACCCATCATTTCCACTTACATTTTGTTGTCAAAGGATGAATCCTCTTGGATTCAACAGTACCTGCATATGCCGTCAACTGCAGGGAGGCACATGGCAGAGGAGCCACTGAGTATGGATGAGCAGTAAACCTGTCTATTGCAGGTGAGGGGAAGTTAAAACATTTCAGTTATTCTCCATGGGAATTACTAGCTAATAGTTTTTGAGCTCTAATTATATGCCAGATACTCCGCTAAATTTTTATAAGCATTATTTCATGTACTCTTTTCATAATTTCTACAGAGCACTTTTCTTATCCCCACACTACAGATAAGAACACTATGAGTTTAAGTAACACATAAAAAATTACTCACAAATTAATCTCAGAGAGAGAACTCAAGCCTACGGCTACCTACCTCACAGTAATACCCTGGGATAGAGGGATAACAATGATGGTCATTCTTTGAGTCTTTGGGAATAATAAAAAAAAATGAAATAGGTAAAAAGAAGAGACATTTTGCAATAAGATGGACACAGAGGAAACTGGCTATGTCAGATCAGATAGAAAGAGGAACACTTTGCATATGGTAGAGACCCAGCCAGTTGCCTACAAGCAGACATTTGAAGAAAAGAAACAGAGAATAGTATTTGGAGCTCCAGTGGAATTCTCATATTTACCCTGTGGAAAAAGTAGTTGCTTTGAAAAACACTTGGTTCACATGCCAGAAAACCAGGCATGAGCCCCCACAGGAACTTGTAACAGGCATATCTAGAAAAACTACTATGCTTCATACAAGGTGAGAAAATGTGGTAACTAAGGAGAAACAGTGTCCCTCTACACCTTACCTTATGAAGCGGTGATTGGTTGTGAGAAACACACACAGTGAACACCCAGGTTGACCCCAATTAGTCTCCCCTTTCCTCCCTTGATTGTGTCTCTTCATTCAATGCATGTACTTAGTATGAGTCATGTCTTTTATACGTTTACTCATTGAAATGAGTAATATAACATTCTTTTACTTACATGTGAGACCACAAATTCTAAATACTATCTATCATTGGCAGTGTATTTTTTTCATTATAATTTTGCCATTACTAAAAGATTCATTTCTTGAACTACCAAAGGCACTCTATTGGCATTTAAACAACAACAACAACAATAACAACAGAAGAGAAATGTTATATGATTGGGGAATTGAAAGGAAAAGGCAAATCACCCTTTCTTTGCTCAACTTTCTCCTTAAAATGCCAATGAAAAAGTTGCCATGTTTCCTTTTTCCCTGAGCTATTGAGAATCCCACAATGAGGTTTTCAATGCATTTTCAAGATTTAAAAAAGGGAGTTATACCAGACAGAAAATAGAGTTCCAAGCAGGAGAAATGACCTGAGAGTAGCAAGGGACACACAGGAAAGAGTATCGTATGGTCTTAGATGCAGAAACAAGGGTTTAACAGTAAGAAATATTGGGTTAAACTGCAATAGCGAATGGTCTATTACTGACTAATAGAATAACGTGCCAAAAGGAAAATAAAAAAAACAAACTTAATAAAAAGTGGGCAAAATATATGAATAGACACTTCTCAGAAGAAGACATACAAGCAGCCAACAGTTACATGCAAAAATGCTCAGCCTCAGTAATAATCAAAGCAATGCAAATTTACACTATACTGAGATATCACCTAACTCCAGTCAGGATGGCCATCATCAATAACTCAAAAACAACAGATGCTGGAGAGGATATGGGAAAAAGGGAACACTTGTACACTGTGGTGGGAGTGTAAACTAGTACAACCTCTGTAGAAAACAGTGTGATGATTCCTAAAAGTTCTAAAAATCGACCTTCCATAGGACCCAGCAATCCCCCTTCTGGGAATATACCTGGAGGAACTCAAATCAAAAAAGATACCTGGTGGGGTGTGGTGGTTCAAGTCTGTAATCCCAGCACTTTGGGACACTGAGGCAAGAGGATTGCCTGAGCCCAGGGGTTCGAGACCAGCCTGGGCAATTTGGTGAGACCTTGTCTCTACATTATATCAAAAAATTAGCCGGTTGTGGTAACACGTGTCTGTTGCTTGGTCAATTGGAAGCACTGAGGCAGAAGAATCGCCGGAGCCCAGAGGGTCAATGCTGGGGTGGCCGTGAGCGTGCCACTGTGCACCAACCTGGGCAACGGAGTGAGACATCATCTCAAAAAAATAAAATAAACGATACTGCACACAAACGTTTATTGCCGCATTATTCACAATAACAAAAACATGGAACCAACCATGCTGTCCATCCAAAATGAACTGGATAAAGAAAATATGGGCCGGGCTCAGTGACTCAGTCTGTCATCCCAGCACTTTGGGAGGCCGAGGCTAGAGGATTGCCTGAGCCCTCGGTCTCGAGACCAGCCCGGGCAACTTGGTGAGACCTCGTCTCTACAATAAATCACAGATTAGCCAGGTGTGGTAGCATGCCTGTAGTTGTGACTACTTGGAAGGCTGAGGCAGAAGGATCGCCTGCGCCCAGCAGGTCAAGGCTGTGGTAGCCATGAGCATGACACTTCACTCCAGCCTGGGAGAGGGGAGTGAGACTTTGACTTTAAAAAAAAAAAAAGAAGAAGAAGAAGAAAAGAATAGAGAAAAAGAAACATGGCTTCCAGAGGCAAGATGGCAACAGAGCCAGTGGGAGCATGAAAGAAAGTCTCTGCAAGGACTAGTGTCCACGAAGACAGTCTGTGAGAGTGGGTGACTGCCACCGGGCAAATGAATGTCCATCCAAGGGGAGACTCATACTGGGGCTCCCCACCGGAGGCGGCTGCAACCCACCACTGCCCTGAGATCAGAAGCCCTAGCTTGCAGGATCCTCAGCCATTCTCAGGAGGACTCTCAGGAGGAGGCAGCGGAGGTCAGCTGCTCTCAGCACTTGGCACCTGGCCCACGCCACCACTCATGGCAGTGGGCCGGGCACTAGCAGAGGGAACCATGGAGAGGGCATGGCTAGAACATCTGGAGCTGAGCCCAGTCTCCGAGCAGGCCAGGAGACACTGACCTTCGCCATTTGCCCTGTCCCAGGCGGGGCAGAGCCCCGAACGGACCCCCTTGGCTCTGTTCAGCCTCCAACCTGGGACCCAGAGGCCATTGCCACACCCCCCGGGGATCAACCATTGCTGACTCAGAGAGGAAAGAAACTTGGAGTGATGGTCCTTCCACCCCCATGCTGGACCAGGCACAGACACATCGGATCTGAGTGGGGGACTTGGTGACAATGGCAGCGGCAGCAGAGGAGTTGGGTGAATGGAGATCTGATTCTTCCTCTTCCCACCCCCCGCCCCACCCAAGCAGGACCAGAAGCTCAGCAGTGCTTGGGAAAGTAACCCAAAGTTGCAAAATCAGCCACAGAGAGAGCTTTTTTACTTTTATTTTTATTATTATTTTGCTCTGTTTTTGTTTTAGTACTTGTTTGCTTGTTTTGGTGTCTTTTAGTTTTTCTGTTTGCATATGGATATATTTGAGGGCGAGTGCATCAGGATTTCCATTTGTTTGCATGTTTGTATGTTTTTGTGTTCTTTTGTTTTGTTTTTTTGTCTGTTTCTTTGTGTTCGTTTGCTAGTTGGTGTCTCTGTTTTTCTTCTCCTTCTCCTCTGTCTTCATCTTCCTTTAGTTTCCTTTTTTCCCTTTTCTGTTCAAGAACAGGCATATAGACCAATGGAACAGGGGAGAGACTCTGGAAGCAAAACCTCAATTTCTCAAACAACTCATCTTTGACAAAACCTCCACTATCAACCACTGGGGAGAGGAGAACTTATTCAGAAAATGGTGGTGGGAAGACTGGATGAGAACATGCAGAAGATTAAAACAAGACCCCTACCTATCACCGTACACAAAAATCAACTAAATGGATCAAAGACCTAAATCTAAAACCTCAAACTATAAGAACCTTAGAAAACACAGGAGACACCCTTACAGAAATTAGAACTGGCCACCAATTCCTGATCAAGACCCCAAGTGCCCATACCATAAGAGATAAGATAGACAAGTGGGACCTTATCAATCTGACAAGCTACTGAAAAGCCAAAGAAACCGTCAAGAGAGCGGAGAGACAGCCCACAGACTGGGAAAAAATGTTTGCCGACTGTATGTCTGACAAAGGCCTAACATCTAGGATCCACAAAGAGCTCAAACATGACAAAAAGAAAAAAGCAAGCAGCCCTATTAAAAAGTAGACAAAAGATATGAACAGATAGTTCTCAAAAGAAGACATAGGAGAAGCCAACAGATACATGAAAAAATGCTCGGCCTCTCTAATAATAAAATAAACGCAAATTAATACTACACTGAGATACCACCTAACTCCAGTCAGGATGGCCACCATCAATAACTCAAATAGCAACAGATACTGGAGAGGATGCAGGGAAAAGGGAACACTTGTACACTGTTGGTGGAAGTGTAAACTAGTATAACCTCTGTAGAAAATTGTTTGGCGATTCCTAAAAGGTCTGAAATTCAATCTTCCATACAACCCTGCAATCCTCCTACTAGGAATATATCCAGAGGAACTCAAATCACTCTATGAAAAAGATACATGCACGTGCATGTTTACTGCAGCACTATTCACATTAGCAAAACTGTGGAATCCACCATGCTGACCATCAAAAGTGTACTGGATTTTAAAAAAGTGGTACATATACACGATGCAGTCATAAAGGACAAAATTATGAACTTTGCAGCAACTTGGATGGATTTAGAGTCTGTAATACTCAGTGATCTATCACAGAAACAAAGAACTGAGTACCACATGTTCTCACTCACAAGCGGACACTGAACAATTGTCATACTACTATAAGAAAAATATTGGCAGTAGTGGGAAACTGCCAGGGGAAAAACGGAGGTGGGGGGGGCACATTTCATCAATAAGGGTACCTGATTTCAAATCAGGTGACCTAGGGACAAAAGTGAGGCCCAAACTTTACTTGTACAATGACCACTTAACCCTGAATTGTACCCCACATCTTTAAAATAAATAAATAAGAGGAAAAGAAAGAAAATATGGTACATATACACAATGGAGTATTACGCAGCCATAAAGAAGGACAGAATTATGGTCTTTGTAACAACATAGATGGATTTAGAGTCTATAATACTCAGTGATGTATCACAGAAACTGAGATCTGAATACTACATGCACTCGCTCATAAGTGGACCCTGAATGTTTGACATAACATTCTAAGAAGGGGATTGGCAGAAGTGGAACACTGCTGGGGGTGGGGGGTCCATAACATCAATACGGGTACCCAACCTTAAACCAGGTGAAGTGGGGATCAAGTGGAAGCCCTAACTTTACCTGTACAAGGACCACCTGTGTACCTAGCCCTGAATTGGACCCCACATCTTTAAAATAATAATTATATATATATTCTCTTCCAAAAGTTCATTTTCCTGTCCTTGTTTACTAACCAAGTTTGGCAGAGCTTCCAAATCAAGAAGCAAAGCTGGTCAAGCAAGTTTCTGCTGGTGAGAGCATTTCTTCTTCATAATTTCGGCCACTCTCTACTTCCCTCCCTCTTTCTACCTCTCAGCAGCTTGAGGGAATAATGACTTTGAAAGCAGACATTATCTTTCTCAAGGATGTACTCAAATACCAGCCCTTTTAGATCATGCACGGCTCTGTCCATCAGCTTTGAACAAGTAAAAGAGAAATTAAAGAAAAAAAACACACACATTGTCCCATTCTTTTTTATCAGGGTGTTTATGTAAGAATCCGCTTTTACTCCAGGTCTCCTGTGGAATAGAAAATTAAACAAATTAATACCTACTTCCTAATTACATTCAGCATGCTCCTTTCTCTTTCCCCAGGCTCAGTCTTATGTAGGATAAGACTGTCCTTTGGAAAGGACGAACCAGCTCTACATACTTGCATACCAGAAACTTCCATAGCTGCAGTTTTTCAAAATCATGTTCCCTGATAAGGGTATAAGGTAGGGAAAGAAGACCACATTATCTGGATCCCAATGAGGGAGAAGGGTGGATGGGGGTTGGGGAGCAGGAATTGTAAGCTGATGAATTAACCAGACACACATGGGAGAAGCCTGAGTTGGGAAACTGCAGCGTTGGGAAAATAATACTTAGCTTTAGTTTTATGCATATAAAAAAGCCAGGTTTGATAAAAGATGATTTAATACATCATAGTAAACACCCAAGCTTAATTTAACTCGGGAGGCATGGAAGTAGAGGAAAAATGTAAGTGACAAAACTGAACAATAATTTTAGTTATTAGGTGAATAACACATAGGACTCGGGGAAAGGGAGAAGTCCGGAAAATTAAACTTTGGAATTTTGTCTTTTCTTTGGTGGGTGAGATGTGTTAAAACTAAAGGTTAATTAGGAAATGAAGACTTCAGTGTTGCCTATGCTTTTCAACGACCATATATATCTTGCAGATACCTAAATGCATGTTTAAACAATTGAGAACATAAGAATTGATGCTGTGAATATGGGAGCAGAAAGGGTCTGAAAATCTATTAATATTTCCTTGAGGAAAAATTTGTTCACCTATTGGATTTCAAATTCTGTGATGCTGTGGCTCCTTTTGTATTACAAATGTGACTCTTTATTCATCTCAGTGTAACACAAATTGAGATGTTGATAGGTTTTTCCAAGAAAATAAATGAGTCATAATAAACCTTTTCCTGCATAAGAATGAATGCGAAATACATAATCATTATTTGAACAGGATGTTCCTTTAAAACAGCAGTTGAGATCACACATCCCAGGGCTGTTTAGATGGCAACTTAGCAGTGTGTCTGGCAACATGATTTTGTTCCTTTCTGCTTCTCAACAATACTTTCAGAGGTCAGGAAATTAAATCCTTCGGGTGGGATATACTCCGTCCTCGTTTTCTGTTGTCAGAGGTAGTGTCTGGACTCTTAATGTTCTATCCCTGTCTCAATTTCTCAGCAGAATGTGCTTTAACCTTTTACTGTGTGTTTTGTTAAAATTACAATTTTAAAGGGTGACCTCTTGAAGATTAATACAGAGATATTCAAGGTAAAATTTATACTAAAAATGTATAAATAGATACAAAATGCTCTTGAAGTTCCCATATAATGTGTGTATATGTTCATTCCTAATTATATAATTATGATAAATCATCTCTAGCAAGAATTCCAACAGGAGAAAAAAATACTATGATTAGGTGGTTTTTATTTCCACAAAACAACACAGTTTTAACATGGAAAAATGGAAAACTATGGAGAGAGTTTAAATAGAAGAGAAAAATCACCCACATTTCTACCATAGAAACATATTGTAGTTTTTGTATTTTTATTTGCTCTGCCCAAAACGCATCATGATAAACTGGATTTGCTTATTCATTAGTATCAGGACTGTTGTAGGATTTATGAATTAATGCTAGCACATTTGGGCAGCAGTTCCAAAATTAGTAACTACCTAAGACAGGCTCATAGCATTCTTTCTACGCTTACTGTTCCTCCTTTACTGAATAAGTAAAAACGTCCAGGAACAGAGCTGTCAGAAAGCAATGATTAGATGTGTTATAAATTTAACAATGTAGACTTTTATTTAAAAAGTAAATTTTATGGAACATTATTTTCAAAATAAAAAGCATAAAAAGAGAAGAGAATCACGTTTGTTTTAATTTTTTCAGTGGTTGTTTAGTGGTTCGGGCTGACCTTTTAACTTCTCAGTGTTTTCTTTCCTTTTAAGTTAAATTAGCCATCTGTCTGCCACAAAGATTTTGTGTAAGAATCACCTAAAACTTGTAAGAATCTCTGTGTTACTAAAGATGATGAGAATTAAAAAGCATTGTCACACTGCTAAACCATGTTAATTTGATGTGAACTGAAATCAGTGACCTAGATATTTTTCTCTCATTTTTTAGCTTCTAATTTGTTTAGAGCATTGCATTTTTTGTTTTATGAAAATATTTAGATTCACTTAACTTTTCCTAATTATGGAAATAATGGTAACTGAAGCAAACAGAATGCATTCCGGTAAGTTTAATAAATATACGGTAAAACTAATAGATAGAAAAGGAGCCGATGGTTCTGTAATCAGGACAAAGTAAAACGTAGCAGTCTGTTCATCACATTGTCATTGCAATTGTATCTCCAAAGCATATAAAGAAAACACATTGGTATACATCATATAGCTATCATATTGTCATAACACTTTGTCTGTGCATAGCTTCTAGATTTGCAATGTGACCTTCGGCAAAATCTAAAAGAAGGCTGTATATTAAAGGGGAAATATTAGCTCTCCAGAAATGGAAAAGATTTCAAATTAATATGACAAAACGTATTCTGCTAGTCAGAGAAATCAATACACACTCTGCAAAAATAATTCTAAGGAGGAGGAGGCTCTCTAAGAGAAACTCTAGGTTGGGTAGAGCAGAAAAAAAATACCAAGGACCAACAGGAAAGATACAGATTTGAAGCAATCATTTTTAAGCAGATCAAAAGGAGAAAACTAAAACAACATTTAAACATCCCCTGTTTTTTTTGCCTGTTTTTGTTTTTACATAAATAAGTGATGGCATCAGAGTGCAACAACTAAAACTATGATTGGGATTTTCCTATTCTCTTCTTGTTATATGTAAGAGCAATAATTCTATAAACACATCACAATATAATGCCAATAAATTATGAAAAAATATTTAGGTTAAGAAGTAAAGTGCTAAGATGTCCTCAAAACCACAATAGGCGTCCATCTCAAAAAGCTAAAAAATATGTATAGAAAACACACTAAGACAGCTTTGGAATTGACAGTTCTAGTCTTTTTTTGAGGACCAAGATTTTAGCACTAACTCTTGCATCCTAAAAATTATTACAAATGAAATGTAAAACTAAAAGGTTAGCAGAACAGAGGCCCTAACAGTGTGAGTAGCACTGTGCTTCCAACAAAAGCTTACTCTTCAAGGAAATGAAAATAATGGTTTCCTGAAAACAACCCCAAGTAGCTGAATTGACAAAAAATGCTTATATTAAGTTTTTACAAGATAAATTTTTGAATCTCTAATTTCTTCTCCAGTTTTCCCTATGAAAACGTAGTTTCCATAATCAATTTCATACATATACATGGGTATTATCATAATACAAGAAGTCATCTGAAATTAACCTTTATGGTATTATCATTTAATGAGCTTTGAGCTAATACCCAGGTTCAAATTCCATTTGACATTAGTGTCTCTGAGTCTTTTTATTTCATATGGCAGTGTTTTGTATAATAGATGTGTTGAATATGTCTGATCATGTAATTCAACACACTCAGCATGTGTTTGGACCATGGTAGGTATAAAAAAACCAGATTCATTTCCTTCTTCTTTATTAGAATACAGACTTTCAATATTCTGATTACTTTCCTTTAATTCTCAGTCTAATTCTTGTTCTTTGTTGTTTATTATTGACTATGTTTAAAGTTGCTGGAACTCTAATTTCCAGATAATCTAATCTCCAGAAATGTTATCATGCATTCAGATTTTTCTAAGGACAGAATTCTATTTCATATATAGTCAGGGCCTAATTTGTAGACTGGAGGAAGAAGAGAATGGAGAGAATGAAGTTGGCTGAGAACACTCCATAGAACACAGACGGGCCTGCCTCTCCATCATTTTCTGTCCTTTCATGCATTCTCCTTTGGGGTTGAGGATATATATATATAACAGCACTATGCCCTGTTCACTGAATCTGGAGAAAAAGTTTGCTGCTAGCACATAGCATCCATGTATGTTTGTTGAATGAATGACTACAAAAACAAATGAGTGATATCAGTTAGTTGCTTGATTACTTGGTTAATAAAAAGGAGGAAAAATTCTTCTTTGCTAGCCTTTCCAGCTCATTTTAAAAAGACTCATTCTTTGTTTCTACAGATAAATGTCAAAATTCCAACCTCGCCTTTTCTCAGTAATAAAAGTTACCTGGAAATCCATAGTAGACAATGACTTCTTTAAAATTACTAATTTTAATAAATAGATAATGATCACACAAAAAATATTTAAAACACAGGAAAAAGTTCCCACTTTGAAAGCCCTAAATGACACTTTAGATTTATTCTCTACCCACTGGGTCTTCTCCCTAAGGGGCACTGTCACAGATCACAAGACCTAGGAAGTAAGTAATGTTTCGTTGCCAGAAAAGGACAGTCTACACAGTAGGTAGTTTTTAGCAGCACTTAATGCTTTCCCCATCTTCCTTCTATTTCACAGGAGGAGGAACCAAAGAGGCAAACAAGCAGCAGCTCTGAAAATGACAGTCCACTATTCCTGGAAGCAAATGGGTCATGCTATTGACCAAAAAGGTGACTGAGGGATGACTTACGCTTTCCATCACTTGAGCTCATCATAGACCTGAAGTCACTGACCACAAGGTTTTGGTATTCACTACGGCATTGGATAGAGGGCAGTTGGGTCAGAGGCCACATTTTGGTGAAGGTGTAAACTTAAGGCGCTCTTTACAGTAATTCAAATATACTTAGAGAAGAATGATTACTTTCCCTAGAATCTCAGTCTAATTCTTGTTCTTTGTTGTTTATTATTGACTATGTTTAAAGTTGCTGGGATTCTAGTCTCCAGATAAGTGAAGTGTTATCATGCATCCAGATTTTTCTAGGCACAGAATCCTATTTCGTATTCAGTCAGGGCATAATTTGTAGGCTGGAAGAAGAGGGAGCGGAAGGAATGAAGTTTTTTCTCTTCTTAAAAATACTATAAGCGATCACAAAGATCTGCTTGATATCTTTAACGATAAATGTGGTTTTTGATTGAATTTCAATTTTGATAGGATAAATGTTTGACCTAGATAATATCATATTTGTGAGCAATATATATCTTAACAGTGCTGAAGTGCCTTTTTTCCATTGTTATTATTAATTTAAAAAAAGTATTTCAAGAATTTCATAGGTCAGGAACCTCAGAGTTGTAATGAAAACATCCTAGTGAATTTTGTATCGTAATGAAACAGAAGAAAGAATATTTTATTTCTCACCTGTTTTTAAACACCTGCTGAGAAAAAGCAAGAATGAGAGAGAATGGGCAAGAGAGTAAGAGAGTGAGAAAGAGAGAGAAAGAGAGCAAAATTAGTATCTGATAGATATGCAGAGGTTTTTCAGTTATGCCTATCATGTCTACAACATCATTTGCAGGTGTATACAGAGACAGACTGATTAAACATTTTCAGAAATGGAAATTTGCTGCTGCTTCATCTTTTTATCAACATAGATCCTTTATTCTGAGATTTAATCATTTTTAATTACCACTGCTGTGCCAGGCACTGAATTCTTTGTCTCACTGTTGCCTTTTTTCCCCCTTTGCTTTGGCTCATTTTTAAATTTCTCTTTAACAGGAAGATACTCAAATATATAATGGCTTGGTCAAGTGTTTTGTCTTCTTATTGCTGATTTTGAAGTGTGTGTGTGTGTGTGTGTGTGTGTGTGTGTGTGTGTGTGTGTGTGTTTGAGATAACGGTCCTTATCAGACACATGCTTTGCAAGTATTTTTTTCCCAGTCTGTGCCTTTCCCTCTTATTTTCTTGACATTGTCTTTTGCAGAAAAGAAGCCTTTACATTTCATGAAGTCCAGCTTGTCATTTCTTTCATCGATTGTGCTTTTGGTGTTGTATCTGCAAGGTCATTGCCATACTCAAGTTTTTCTCCTATGTTATCTTCTAGAAGTTTTATTGTTTTGCATTTTACATTTACATCTATAATCCATTTTTCATTAATTATGGTGGCAAGTGTAAGGTCTTTGTCTAGATTCTTTCAGATTTATTTTTATGTGGATATCCATTTGTTCTCAGCAACATTTGTAAGAAAGACTTTGATTATTGCACTGTATTGCTTCTGCTCCTTTGTCAAATATGTAGGTATATTTCTGGACTCTCAGCACTGTTCCATTGACCTCTGTGTCTACCCTTTAATGAATACTACACCATCTTGATTACTGTAGCTCCATAGCTAATACTGAAGTCAGTAGTGTCCTTCATCTGTGTTGTCTTTCATGATTGAGTTAGCTATTCTGAGATTTTTGCCTCTTAAAATAATCTTTAGAATGAGTTTGCCAATTGTCACAAAATAATTTACTCGGATTTTAACCAGGATTGCATGGGATTTGTAGTTCAAGTAGAGTATATTTTACATCTTGATAATATTGAGTCTTCCTATCCATGAACATGGATGATGGAATACCTCTCCCTTTATTTATTCTTCTTTCATGTGTTCATCAGATTTTTGCAGTTTTCCTGTATGTATCACTTCTGTACCTGTTAGACTTATATTTAAGTATTTTTTGTGTGTGGAGTGTTAATATAAATGACATTTTTAAACATTTCCAAATTCCAATTGTTCATTGCTGATACATGGGAAAGAGAATAACTGTGTATATTAACCTTGCATCTTACAACTTTGCTCAACTGATTTTAGTTCCAGGAGCTTTTTTTTGCTTCTTTTGGATTCTCTGCATATTGCTGTCTTCCTAATCATCATATCTTTTTTTTCTTATCTTATTATATTAGCTAGAATTGCCTGTAGATTTTTTAGACTTGTGTGATCATGTGAATGCTCATTATCATTTTTAATAGGTTATGTTTTTAATAATGTCTTTAAAAAGTATATAAAGATGTTAAATAATTAAATTATTTAGAATTGCTAAATCTAGAGTTCATCCAGCAGTAAACAATCATTAAAAAATTGAAAAAAATGATGAGAGTGCACATTAAACTATTAGAACACTTCAATAATTAATTTTTTCTGCTATACAAGCAATGGCATTTAAGTAACTTATCATAAGTAGAAGTTTGGAGGCAAAAGAAGACTAAGAAAATAAAATATGCTGGGTTATTTGTTTATTGTTTTGAATATTTAAAGTCAGATTATTGAAATCACAAAAGAAGTACATTTTAACTCAATATTCTTTAGAAGAAATAGAAAGAAAAAGGAACATTCAGAAGAAATGAGCAAGACACAACAAAACATCAAGGCTTTCCTTGTTAGTTTTTTTTAATGAAAATTTTTATAAAAACTTAGGTATGGAAATGCTAGACCATAAAATTTTATGAGTTTTCCAATAATTGCAAACATTTTGTTTGATTTAGGAGAACTTCTTTTTAAAACTTTTTAAAAAGTTTATAAAGAAAAATGAAAGAAATAAGAAAAATGTAGTAGTGGTCAAGAAAAAAGAAGACAAACCACAGACTGGGAGAAACTTTTTGCAAAAGACATTATTTGACAAATAAATGATATCTAAAATAGTAAAACAAACCGTTCCAAGGCAACAGTAAGAAAATGAACAAGCCAATTAAAAAATAGGAAAAAGATTTGAAGAGGAAGTTCACAAGACAAGATGTAAAAATAAGTATATGAAAAGATGCTTCAACAACACATGTCATCAGTGAAATGCAAATTAAGACAACCATGATATAACACTGCACACATTAAAATGGCTAAAATTCAAAACATAGACAATGCCAAATGCTGAAAAAGATGTGGATGAAACAACAGGAACACTCATTCATTGCTGGTGGGAACCCAAAATGGTGCTGCCAATTTGAATGACATTTGGTCAGTTTCCCACAAAACTAAATAATTCTACCATACTATGCAAAGATCACACTCCTTAGTATTTATTCAAAGGGGTTAAAAACTTATATCCACACAAAAATTTGCACATAGATGTATACAGCAGCTTTATTTGGAATTCTCAAACTGAGAAACAATCAAGATGGCCTTTATTAGGTGAATGGATAAGTAAACTATGATACATTCAGATGATGGAATATTATTCATTACTCTAAAGAAATGAGTTAACAAGCCATGAAAAAAACAAACAAACGAATAAACAAAACATAGAGGAAACTTAAATGCAAAAGAACCAAATCAGAAAAGGTTATATATACTCTGTGATTTTAACCATACACTATTCTGGAAAAAACAAAGCTAGGGAGAAAGGTAAAGGATCAGTTGTTACCAGGGGTTATGGGGAAAGAAAGTTGAATACGCAGAGCACAGAGGATTTTTATGGCTGTGAAAGTACCCTGTAGGATATTACAATGGTAGACACACCTCAGTATATATGTGTCACAACTTATATGATATGCAACACCAAGAGTGAATCCTAATGGACACTAGTGACTTTGGTTGGTAATCATGTGTCCGTGTAGGTTAATCTATGGTAACAGATATGTTACCCTGGTGGAGGATGTTGATAAAAAGACTGGAGAGCTTTGCATTTGGAGAGACAGAGGGATACATGGGAACTATCTGTACCTTCTGCTCAGTTTTGTTGTGAAACTAAAACTGCTCTAAAAATAGTCTAATTATAGAAAAAAGAATTAAAAATAGGTAATGCAGATTTTCTGGCATATCACATCAAAAGACTCTATATTTTGTGAGAATTGTTTAGTTTGTCTTTATGCCAATCCTATAAAATATGTTTTAAGAAGTACCCCATACTGATGAATGTATTCTAATTTTAAACAATGCTTATTCTGAAAATTAAGTTGTTCCCAAGTTTTGGGAATATTTTGAGTTCAAAACTTTAAAGAGAATTTTATAAAATTGTACATAGTTATGCAGTTGGAACACTATTTTATATGTAAGAAATTGTAAAATTTCAAACAACCTAAGATTTTACTCTAAATGGAAGCCACTGTCAGCAAAATAGCCTTGAAAGCCATGGGAAAAAAATCTTCTATTCTTTTTATATAGGGAATAGAAATGAAGACTCTTAAGAACTAAAATTATTTTATCACAAAAAGGGCAAGGTAGAAAATCAGTTTGTTCAGGAAGCTCTGTGTATGATCAAAAATACTGCTAACCCTCACTTCCTGAAAACAGGATAACATAATTGACTGTTTTATGGATAGCTACAGCACATTTACTTACCTTTTTATGTTCTCCAAAGGCTTCTGCCATTTTCTTTTTAAATTCTAGGTTAGAAAATCCTTTCAAAAGCCTTTTCACCCAGTGTATATTTTAAATTTAAAAAAAGAATTTAAAGCATTATTTTTCATTTTTCTCTATTCAAGTCTGTTAGCTAAATGACCACTTAGTGGCATTTCTTATGTTTGCAGAATTTCCTCATACATTTCTCTAGCGCCAAATACAAAAGTTTCGGCTAGCCAAATTTTATTCTCTGTGTATTTGAACTTTGTATACTAGTCACCACATTCTCCCTATAGAACAAATGCCCAATTTGTGTTCTTTGATTTAAAAACAAACAAACAAACAAACAAAAAAAAACCACTTCAGTAAATGTGAACTTAATTAAAATACTTTTTCCCACTAGTCGTGATGTGTACTTTAATATATTATATTCTGGTCCTTTAAGTTAAAGAGTGTGGAGTGTGGAGTTCTTTCTAATGACTTTTAATTCATATGACATATTTTACAACTTTTAAACTTCTTTACATTTTTGAAATAATATAAATTAACAGGGAGTTGCAAATAGTATATTGAGACTTCCCCGCAGCCTTTATGTAGTTTCCCCCAAAGGGGACATCTTACAAAATTTTAGTAAAATACCAAAACCAGGAAATTGGTATTGGTGCAGCAAGTGTGAACATAAGGATAAATGTAGTTCTCTGTCAATCCATCATTTGTAGGCTCCTATGATAACTGGCCATCAAGACAAAACTAGTTCATCTCCACAAAGTCCTCCCTCATGATACCATTGTAGAAGTCTGCCTTTGCCACCCCCTCCAACGACTGCTATCCCTAAACCCTCGGCAAACACTACTCTGTTAGTGATTCGTGTTTGAGATTGATTTTTTCAAATCTGCTGAAACTATTTTTTTGTTCATACAGTACAGTGTCCTTGAGAGACATCCAGGTTATCTTTATCAATAGTTGTTGGTTTGTTTTGTTTAATTGCTGAGTAGTGTTCCATGACATGAATATACCATAGTGTTTAACCATTTACTTTTTAAAAATTTTTATTATATAGATGTGGGGTACAATTCAGGATTAGATAGATAAACATTGATCATGCAGGTACCCTTGTTAATGAGGTATGTCTCTCCCTTCCCTAGCAATTTCCCTCAACTGCCAATCCCACTCCCCCTCCCCTGACAGTTTCCCACTACTGCCAAGTGCTTTCTTATAGCATTATAATTGTGCAAGGACCGCTTATAACTGAGAACATATGGAACTCTGTTCTTTGTTTCTGTGATAAATCACTGAGTATGAGCAACTCCAAATCCATCCAGGTTGCTGCAAAGTCCATGTATTTGCCCTTCTTTACGGCTGCATAATATTCCATTGTGTATATGTACCACATTTTCTTTATCCAGTCCAGTTCCTATTCAGAACCCTAAAGGCCAATACCTTAAGAAATAAGATAGACAAGTGGAACCTCATCAAATTAATGAGCTTCTGCAAAGGAAAAGGAAAAGAAACCATCAAGAGAGCAGAGAGCCCACAGAATGGGAAAAATATTTGCCAACTGTCTATCTGACAAAGGCCTAACATCTAGGATCTACAAGGAACTCAAACGCGCCGAAAGGAAAAAAAACAAACAGCCCCTTTAAAAAGTGGGCAAAAGACATGAATAGACACTTCTCAAAGCTATCTACTATTTTTTTTTTTTTTTTAGTCAGAATTTCACTCTGTCGCCCAAGCTGGAGGGCACTGTCACGCTCATGGCCACTGCAACCTCAACCTACTGGACTCAGGCAATCCCTCTTCCTCAGCCTCCTGAATATCTGAAACTACAGATGAGATAGCATTACATGAAACTATAGGCACAAGCCACCACACCCGGCTAATTTTTGGTTTTATTGTAGAGACGAGGTTTCACGGAGTTGCCCGGGCTGATCTCAAACTCCTGAGCTCAGGCAATCCTCTTGCCTCCGCCTCCGAAACTGCTGGGATTACAGACATGGACACCGTGCTGGTCATCTACTTTCTGAAAATCATTTTCATTGTTTTCAGGTTTTGACTAGTACAATAAAGCTGCTATGAACACTCATGTGGAATTTTGCATAGATATACTTAAGCTTTCATTTTTCTGGTATGAATGTCCAAATGTGCAATTGCTGGGTTCTATGGTAAGTGTGTATAATTTTTAAAAAAACTGTCAAGTCTTTTCCAGGCTGACTGATCCATTTTACTTTCTCATCAGCAATACAGGAGAGATCCAGTTTCTCCATATCCATGCCAACATTTGTGTTCTCTCTCTCTCTCTCTGTATCTATCTATCTATCTATCTATCTATCTATCTATCTATCTATCTATCTATCTATATCTATATCTATAGATAGATAGATATAGATAAAGATATAGATATCTAACTAATATATCTATATCTATATACAATTATAATGCTATAAAAGTGTGAATTAAGATCATCATGAGATAGCATTACATGATTAACAGAATAACTAATATATCATTACATGATTAACAGAATAACTAATATATCTATATATCTATATCTATAGATGTATTAGTTATTCTGCTAATCATGTAATTCTATCTCATGATGATCTTAATTCACACTTTTCTTAATGGCCACTGATTTTGAATATATTTTATGTGCTTATTTTCTATCTGAATATGCTCTTTGTAAAGTTTTTTAAAATGATTTTTGCTTATTTTTTAATTGGATTGTCTGACTTTTTTTTAACCATAGAATTTTGAAAGTTATTTATGTATTCTAGATACAAGTCCTTTAACAAATGTGTGGTTTACAAAATATTTTCTCACACTTAATAACAGAATCTTGTAAAATAAATTCTCTTAATGTTAATGAAATTCAGTTTATTATTTTTTCTTTGTATGGATTATACTTTGGGGTTCTAAGAAACATCCACCAACTACTCATTCCAATGATTTTCTCCTATATTATCTTGTAAAGGTGTTTTACGTTTTACAGTTAAGCATGCTATTAATTTTTAGTGAATTTTTGTTCATGTTCTAAGGTTTATTAAAGGCCTATTTATTTGTTTATGTGTGTATGTATATTTTTGTGTATGAATACCCAATGTTTTGGCATCATTTGATAAAAAGGTTATCCTTCCTGTTAAATTGCTTTTCCATTTGGATCAAAAAATCACTTGGTTGTACTTATATAAGGGCAATTTTTGGATTTTCTATTCGTCCATTGATCTATGTGTCTGTTACTTTGCTAACAATACACAATCTTGATGAGTGCAGTTGTATAAAAGTCTTGAAACTTGGTAGAGTTATTCCTACCACTATTTTTAATGATTTCGAGATTGTTTTAGCTATTTTAATATTTATCTTTTCAAATAAACTTTAAAATAATCTTGTCTATGTCAATAAAAAAAATCTCACTAGTGTTTTATAGAACAGTCATCAAACATTATAGTTATATCTATCTGTATGTTTGTATATGTGTATATATTTAGATACAGAAATATAAAAATTGAAGATAATTAACATCCCTATTATTTGAATCTTTCTAGTTATAAATAAATTGTGTCTTTTCATATATTTAGATGACCTTTAATCTCTTCAGTTTTTTGTAGTTTACAAATTAACATGCCGTCTTGTACATGTTCTGATAGATTTAAGACTAACAATTTCATCTTTATTGAGCAAGTTGAAATAATATTTCATTTTTCATTTGTGTCCACATTTTTTACTTTTCATGTTTATTTTTTCACTTGTTTCAATCATGTTTCTAAATTTGTTGAAGCATTTTTATGATGGATGCTTCAAAATCCTTTTCAAATAATTCTAACGTCTGTATGATCTCCATGTGGGCATCTGTTGATTGTCTTTTGTTCAAGTAGGAATGTTTCTGATTCATAGTATGATGAGTGATTTCCTTTGATCAGAAATGAACATTTGAATAACTGTTATGAGACTGTGGATTTTCTTTAAATCTTGTGTTTTAGCAGACTTTCACTGACACTCCCACTGAAAGGGGAACACTTTCTCAATTTTGACGAGTAGGAGTTGAGTGCCGCTTACTCAATCAGCCTCTGTTGATTCTAGGGGTCCGGGGTGCTTATGATTACTGTTGAGAGGGGTGGGAGTTAGGTCCTCCACTAAGTCTCACTGACACCAACCTAGTTGTGTGTAGGAAGGGGCACTTTGTTACTGATTCTCACATGGCCTTCAATGACAGGACAGTTAGCAGGTAGACTCCTTACTGTTTATGAGTGATGAAAAGCTGAACTTTCTACTTGGTTTCCTCAGTAACCATGGGAAGTAGAAGGGATTCCTCAATACAGTCAGAGTGAAGTAGAAGGCTAAGCTTCCTGCCTGGTCTCTAGTGATACCATCTTGGGATAAGGTTTTTTTTTATCACTGAACAGGTATGAAACTATTGACTCATATTTTGCTTTTCTCAACACTACTCCAAAGTTGAGATGGGAGATGCCTGTTACAACCTGTCAAGGTTAAAAAATGTAGGTTTTTCCACTTGACCTTTACTTGAGGTGATAGGGTTGTTTGCTAAAGTTGTTTTCTATCGTGTTTTACTTGAGTGTCTATTGTCTAAGACTTTCCTGTTTTGCTAGGCTGTCCCTTTTCCTGGTCTTTGGCCAAAATGAACGAGCTTTTTTCAGGACTTTTTGTATGTGTTCCCACTGATGTTTCTGGATTGCCAGCTTCTTCTATACCACTTCTGGGAAATAGTTGACCTTATTAAAAGATATTTATCATTGTCCTCCTCATAAATGTATTTATGGAAGAATAAATAAATTTTTGGCTACTTCAACAAACTTGAACCTTAAAAGGCAAAGTCTTGTCAACACTTATTATGTAAGCTGAAATTTCAGTAGGGTAACAACAGACCTTTATCTTTTCTCCTACAAGTCTTTAGAGTAGCCTTGGATGTGGGAGAATGAGACAGAGAAGAAAACTGTTTAATTGGTTTTTAAATGGGATTCCATTTTAAGAAGATGACATCTCCTAACTGTTATAGTAGTGACTCATCATCTAATGTCTATATTTATTAGAAGAGTTACCATGTCAGCCAAACAGAGCCATCTGGACCAATCTTTACCGTTATGTTCAGTAGCTTTTGGGAAATTATTTATAGAAATTTGGTATATGATTTTCTTCTTGGTCTCTTATGAGGAATATTTCCCCAGAAGAGAAGTTTTTTTTTATATTGTTAAAAAAAACAACAACTCCAAATTTCATTTAACACTTGACCAAAGAAAATTTTGTAAAACAAAATCTTAAAGTTATAAATGAAAACAGAGATACAGCTTAATTTATTTTTCTTAAGACTTGGTGGTTTATAGTTAATTGCAGGTATCACATAAAGTACTTGTTCATTGCTTTCAGTTATATGAATAGATTGGACCAAAAAGTTGCAATGGAAATATACCATGAAGATGCTATAATAAACATACTATGTCATGCTATAATTAGAGAAGAGTACGGTTCTATGGAGATTAGAACTTAATTTTTTCTTGAAAAGGCAAAAATCATATGACTAACCATAATTATCTATAAATATTCTGTAAATTATCTATAAAGTTACATAAGCCAGATATAGTGTATATCTCTCTAGTGATTCTTGATTGCAAGGTTGGAAAACCATCGAGTAAGACTAAAATAAATAACAAAAGGAAAGTCTGTGTGCTGAGTTCTGGAAACTGAAGTCATTCTGCCTTTAAAGAACTCTCTGGCAAAAATTTACGCTGAGATAAACAGCCAATTTACTTCAGTCTATCCTACTACTAAATATATATAATCTAATAAACTACAATAATTATTTTTAGACAAGATGCTGCATCAACTTCTTAAAGACCAATTAAGTTTTGAATTTCACTTGCTGTTTACATAAATATATGTTGGATTCTAGACACAGTCCAAAAGTAAAAACAAGAGAAAGAGCTCATTATTCTCAATGACTTAAACTGTCGCGTTCTTTCTAAAGCTGAAAATACATGTTGTTGAGGAAGTGATTCACTTTATGATTTCTCAAACTAGCATACGTTAATAATTTTTAATCCTTATCAATATATATTTTCAAACATATCTAAAAATATTAATTGTAACTCAGGGAATGGTATAAAGGAAATGAGCTCTTCATATAAATATATTTGTATAGTATAATCTGGCTACCTGGTTAATATCATCTATCTATCCATATAAATAAATAAACAAGAAAATAAAACACATTTTAAGCTCTTAGCCATAAAATCTTTTACCTGGTTTCATAGGTTTACAAACATTTACCAGCAGGTTTTTCTTTTATATAGCTTTGCCTCAGACACAGTTCCATCATTTCAACCATGTGTTGCACACAGGTACATCAGGATCTTTAATATCAGCTCAAACTAATAAAACTATGTAAATGACATAAATACCACATGGCATTTTCCATGGCAGGATATTTTTCAAGAGAGGGATATTGCACTTTGGGGAGTGTACCTGATGACTTCTAAGGCTGTTATAATGATGTAGATTAAAAATCCTCTGGTCAATAGCATGAATGCCAAACATTTCAACTCTGCTTGACAGCGTTCTCATAGCAACTTTTAGGCCAGCAAGCCACTTGCTTTCTTGTTATTGTTTGAGAACTTTAGCTTCCCTGTGCACCTCTGGATTGTGGAAGAAACCTGTTCAAATGGATGAAAACAAATTCACTGGACCCTTTCATGAAGGGTGAAGGGCACAGCTATCTGAACACAACTAAATTATGTATCGTAAACAAAATTGTTTATATACTTCCAGAGATGTGTTGTTCCTGTACATATATAAGTAGGAGCAGAAATAAAGAGTAGCTCTTTAAAACATTAATTAATATTTCAAGTTTGGGACCATGAAACACCCAGAAACAGCTGATTACTTTTTTTAAAGTCCTTTGTCTTTTTGCAGTTAGTCCTGCAAATAGTAAATTACTCGTTGTACACATTTATCATATGCTAGCAGTCTGCCCAGAATAACCTAGTTCAAACAAAAGGTAGGTCAAGAGCATCTTCAGGGGAGTATTTGCAAAATGATATGCATTTTCTTGAAGATTTTTGAACAATTAGCTGTTAAGGTCACTTTCATACCTCCCAGCTCTGCTACCTTTGTTCCCTTCACAAGTATTCTCAAAATGTTTGTTTTAAAATTCAAATATACAATAATTACAATAAAAATAGGAGAAAATAGTTGAGCCAAAGTATTCCTCTGAAGAAGAAAGTTTTTACTCCAGGTGCTGTCAGGATTCTTCAGGCCAAAGAGAAATTCTGTTTATTCCTTTCTAACAATTATACTTTCGTTTCTTCATTTATGTATATATGTTATTACTAGTTGCCTGTAAGTGTTCAAAAACTCAGTGTTACACCAAAAACTGAAAAGAAGACCTCCTAAAATATTATTCTTGCATAAACTATAATTTAAATATTAATTAATATGTATGTGTACACTGTGTCAAGCATTTTACTTGAGGGCTTTGTAGCTATGAGCTTGCTGAATCATCAAAATAATCCTCTGAGAGTGTGAACTTCCATATCTTCCATTTAGAAATGAGAAAATTAAGCTGTGAGCAAGGTCATGAAAACTTATGAAAGCCATATAGCCACCAATTGCCAAAGTGAGAATTTGAACTCAGGACAGTCTGAGTCCAGAACCTATGGTCTGGACCACTGATAAACAGTGTTTCTTTGCAGTTGTGTTTCCTTTGAAATTGGCTATCAAAGTAAAAGCTAAATCTCACCAAACTGTCACTTAACAGATATTCTATTAAGATAACTCATAGCCTTTTACAATGACAGATAAAATAAGATTAATGGAAATTCCTCTGAACAACTTGGCCTTGAGCCAACCCAAGTTTCAGAAAGAATGTGAATGATTCAGCCTGGGCCTTATAACTGAGATCCAGAAATAACTGTAAATCTTATGAAGAACTAAAAAAGTATATGCTCTATTGCAGATAATGGGCAAGATTGAGATTTTAATGGACTGCATGAAAATTTAGAAAAAAAATGAAATATTTTTAACGTACTTCAAGAGAAAAACCTGTTTCACAAAATATAAATTGTGCTTCTGTTTATTGATTTATTATTATTCTGTGTTCTAGTCAAAGCTCTTCATAGAGTCAATAAATTCTAATTCCTTTTTCATGTTAAAAAGGAAAGGGATTTCTAAGCAAAAAATATAGTCTCCTATAGGGCAGGGAAACTATATTACAGTTACCTGTAAGATTATTGGGAAAGTATGTATGATAGAAACATGCTTCTGCATCTCTTGAGCAAGAGCCACTGAGTCCAAGGAACAAGAAACTCTTGTCAGCATCCTGGCATCATGTGAATGTATCCAGTATGCTTCCTGGTATCATTTGACTCTAAACACAAATAGCAAACATCACCAGTTGTGTGTGTGTTGTCTGTTTGTTTGTTTTTCACTTTTCTGATCAGAAAGGGAAGATGCAAGCCAAGCTGTGTTGTTATGATGCTAGATGGTTTTAAAATGATTTTCTAAAGCTTGCTTTTGATGATATTTAATCTGATATTAGTGCACAGAAAAGGAAGTGTGTTTGAAGAGAGCTGTGATTTAGAATTCAGAACATTTATACTTGTGGTTGTAGAGTCTAGGAGAGATAATTGTCTTGGAAGCTTGATTAAATGCGCGAAAAGAAGGCGCTCGATGTTGGAGGAAGAATTAGAGACAGTAAAAGCCACTAGCGAAAATCTTTGTGTTCCTCTTTTTCGGTTGTTAACATGCCAGAGAGGTGAGAGATTGCCATGACTTTACACCAGAAAAGAGTTTAAAAACAGAAAAAAAAAGGCAACCATGAAACAAAATGTATACATCAAGCTCTGATCTGAAATTTTTCTCCTCATTGGAAAATGTCAACTTTTATGTGCATATCACTTGAGCTCAAATGTAAAATTTTAATGGTTATGCTGATGCTATTTATCACTCTAATGAAAATTTAGAATGTGAATGAGAACTTTATAGAAATACTTTCTATTGTTATAGCTTCAATAAATTCTGAATATTGTTTTATCTAGCATCCATGGCAAGAGAAAGCATCTATACTAGTCATAGAATTCTTCTATACTTCAGTATGAGAATACAGCCATGTTATTTTCTAATATAAAGGTCTATTTATTGATCCACAAAAACAATATTACAGTTATCTTCATTAAAAGTACATTGGTTTGTAAACAAAAAGTGTTTTGGCATTTAAGTAATTTTCAAGTATCCTCAATGATTTATGTATAGTTTCTATTTAGTATAATTTGACTTTTACAAGACTCAGTTGAGAATTTTTTGTTGACATATTTGTTTCAGGGTTTTACATTTTTTAATATTATATGCCATATTCTCCCTATTGTATAAACAAAAGAACTGAGAGTTTACAGACCTGAGTTCTCACACACTTATTTAGGGTACAACACAATGGCTTCTCTGTATTTATAACAGATTTAATATACCATAGAGTAGCTAGTACATAATAGGCACTTAAGAAATGCTTATGTAAATGAAAAATCTGTATATAAACTTGAAAGCGATGCTTCAAATATATAAATTTATGAGTTTCTCAATTATTTTTGAATTCTTCAGATCACTTGGAAGAGCACTGTCCAATGAGTCCTCCTCATTTCATTTTTATTGCTATCATTTCCCCGTTTTACAGTTCTAGCGTTCATATAATTTCTCCCTGACACAAACATCTGTCTTGTTAGCTCATCACATTCTTTTCACATAAGAAAGTTATAAATCCATTTTATACTTTTTAGTCTCCACCAGCTAAGTTCTTTATTATTCCCTCACTTTTTTACTTGGCCTCACTCTGCACATACATAGCAGCACATTCTTAACCTCTTTTGCTCTTTGAAAACTTTGAAAGTGTGACTCGGGTTTGGAGCAGGTGATAATATTTATGCAACTTCCTCTTCTTTCTATCTTCAAAAACCTCAAAGTGTTTGAGAATACACAGAAAAGAGGAAATAAGAGGAAAATAAGTGGAGAGAATAAAGCAAAGGGAGAGCCATAAAAGAGACAAAGATGTGCATTTAGAGAACTCGGTTGCCCAACCAAGAGGAGTAGTTGAGATTTTCCTCTATCTATATACTTGGGTTCTCTGCCTGCTTAGTGGTGAATTAAAGATGACCATTCTCAAAAGATATGCCCACATTCTGATCTCAGGAACCTGTGAGTGTGACCTTATTTGGAAAACAGCATCTTATCAGATGAAATTAAGTTGAAGAGTTTGAGATGAAGTCATTCTGGATTATCAGGGTGGGCCCTAAATCCATTGAAAAATGTTCTTAGGAGAGAGATGAGGAGATATGGAACAGAGGAGAAGAAGGCTATGTGAAAATGGGGACAGAGACTAAAGTTACACAGTCACAAGCCACGAAAGTCTGGAGCCACCAGAAGCTGGGAGAAGCAAGGAAGGATTCTACCCTACTGCCTTCTGCGGAAGCATGACTTTTCTAGCACCTTGCATTTGCACTTCTGGCCTGCAGAATGGTGATAGAATAAATTCCTGTTACTTGAAGTCATCAAGTTTGTTGCTTTTTGTTGAGGCAGCCCTAGAAAACTAATAGAGTATCTATCTATACTGTTTTTCCTAGTGTTTTTATAAAGAGAGAGAGAAAGAGAAAGAGACAGAGAGATAGAAAAAGAGAGAGACAGAGAGAGAGAATATAGAAACTGCCAAACACTGATTTTTTTTCTTTCTGCTCACATTCTCTTCTAAAGCATTCCCTATTTCTGTAAGTTCTTATCTCTCTCTCTCTCTCTCTCTTTCTCTCTCTCTCTCTCTCTCTCGCACACACACACACACACACACACACACACACACACACACACCCTATAAGTAAATAAAGTCTAGCGTAATGGAAGAGAATAGAGGCGGAGAGGACTTCTACCATTTAAAATGTGGGCATTACTTTATCCTCTTTGAACCCATTTGATATGTACCAATATAAAATGCAAAATTGTTGAAAACATCTTTCTTCTCTGTGAAATTTGAAAGATCATTTATGAATGATGCATGGGTTCTCTATACACTAAAGTAAGTCAGCTCATACATTTCTGCTTGGAAAGAAACAAGAAGATCATTAATGTTATAAAAAAATGAGATGGTGATAAATAATGCTTGAAACACTCTTTGGTTCATCAGCTACTTTCAAGAAAGTTGAGACAGTTGCTGCTAAGTTTGGTATGAGTCTGACAAAATCTACATCCAGATTATGTTTTTTAATGTGAATAAACTCAGAGTTCTTATTTTTCTCTGTAATGCTATGTGCAGGTTCATCCAGAATCAACTTGGTCATAGCTGCAAGTAATTAAGAGTATGCAGGAAAAATTAAAACCTAAGAAACTGTTTTTATCTCTAATACATTGCAGCGGAGCTAAATTGTGCATTGATCATAAGAGAAAATTTGTCATGATGACTCATGTAAATTATTGAAATTGCTTTAGTTTGGGAAATAGACCTCATTAGTCCTAAATTTTACCTTATGATTTTCCCAAGTAGCCAGACATTATTACTTATAGTAAAATGATGCTCTTGATATCATTTATTTTAATAAAAAACCCAATGACATTCGTATATTACTTTGGTCATAATCTCAAAACGAATGGCATATATCAGCAAAGCCAGTGGTATCACTTGTAAATTTTTATCATGGAATCATAGTTAAAGGCGCATTTAAATAATGAGAACTGAGTCAAGATGCTCAGTCCACCTCTCCACTCTTATCTCCTGGGTCCAGATGCCTGTCGTTTAGCTCTTTAGGGAAAATAAAAACCTGTACTTGCTACTCACATTCAGGACTGTCTACTTGCTTTTAAGCTTCCAGAGGGCATTCTTTCAAATAGCAGGTAACATATTCTTAGAACTTTCTTGAAAGATCTTTGATACTCATCTAGTACAAAATTTTCATTAATTAGCAGAAAAACTAGACAGCTTGGGAGTTGAAATAGTGCCTGAAAACTCATGTTCCAAAGTAGAATTAACTTATTTAAATTGGCATTAAGCTATAACTCCACTGTGGGTTAAAGTATAGCAGGATTTTCCATGGCTTTAAAGATGAATTCTCTACTTGCAAATAGATATGAGAACAAAATATTTGAAAAAGAGTAAAAATAAAAATTAAAAAATACAAATTTTTAGAATGATATATTGGCAGTTCAACAAAGATTTGTTTATTTATTTTTAGTCTGTTCTATTCCTAACACTGTATTAGGTTTTGAGACTCTCAGAAATGAATGAGACACTATCTCTGCCTTTAAGGAGCATAAAATATCTTGGCAGATGCTAGTGAAAAAATTATTTTGTAAACAGAGATATATAGAAGGCGTGATGAGAGAAGAATGAAACAGCAGTCATTCCATCCTAGAGAAACTAGAGACAACAGTCTAGAACTGGAGGCTATATTGAGTCTAAGTGAATGAATAAAAGATAGCTAAGTAAAGAATGGTAGGAAGTCATTCCTGGCAAAGAAAAAACATTTTCAAAAAGTAAACCCACTGGAATATGAACCAGTATCAAGTTTACAGAAAAATAAAAGTTTTTATCTAAAGAAGTTAAGTCAGGGAAGAATTATGGGAGGTAAGCCTGGAGAGACAATGGCTAGTAATGATGGTTCTTGCGTGCTATTTTAGGAAATGTGGACTTTAAAGGGTTAGTAGTGGTAACACTAAGGTATTTATGGTAAGACAGTTAAATTGTAGAGTTTAAATTGTAGATCATTCATTCTGAATGACCAAGATGAATTCAAAGGGAAGGAGATAGTATGATGAACTTAAAAATGAGAGCAGAAAAGAAAAGCTTAAAATGAGATGGAAAAATAAAAAATAAATCAAAGATTAAGTTTTAAATATTTAGTAGACATAATGAATGAAAGAAAAAACTCAAATAATTTTCTTTTTTAAAAACATGAATCAATGAGTATTGCCATTGACTAAACTGCAACACCCATGGAAACATGAAACACGCATGCTATAAGAGAGAATGAGTTCATTATCAGGGTGACTTTGAGATGCTTATAGGACATCCAAATTGAGATGGTTAGAAGGATTGAAATATCTAGAAAATCAGGAGGTATACATGTCTGATGCTTAAGAATTTAGTCAGAAATGGAGGTTAAGATTTGGGGGTCACTGAGATACATTAGTGGTAGTGAAGATAACCAGAGAAATAGGATTACTCATAATGTATAATGAAACTAAAATTCAGTAAAGTAAGAATTTCAGAGAAAAGTAAAGAATGAAAAGAAGGCAAAAATAAAAAATAAAAAATAGAGTATGGAAGAGAGATTGACAACAATTTGAGTCGAAAAGACTATAAAATGGGAGGTACTTATAGACAGAATACAGTCACAAAGATAGTGTGAAAATTTTAAAAAGTGGCAATCAAGATCAATGTCATTGAAAAAATTCCTTGGATCTGACACAAGTCATTAGTGACTTCTCAAGAGAACTTTCAATAGTGTACAACAAGCCGAGCTTGGTGGCTCAGCCTCTAATCCCACGCTTTGGGAGGCTGAGGTGAGTGGATTTCCTGAGCCTGTGGGTTCGAGACCCGCCTGGGCGACTTGGTGAGACCTCATCTCTACAATAAATTAAAAAAAAAAAATTAGCTGGGCATGGTAGCGCGGGCCTGTAGTTACAACTACTTGGAAGGCTGAGGCAGAAAGATCGCCGGATCCCAGCAGGTCGAGGCTGCAGTGGCCGGGAGCGGCCACTGCACTCCAGTCGGGGCGACAGCGACAGAGTGAGACTCCAACTCAAAAAAAAAAAAAAAAATAGCGTACAACAGCTATAAAATATAGTGCCAGGGAAAAAGTGAAGTTTTTCAGTTATGCATGGTGAACTGGCACCATGCATTTCTGCTCCCTCTGGAAACTTAAAAGAAATGGCATTAAGTACTTTTTAAAGGTATGTGACTAAAAAGACTCAAGAAAGATGATGATAGTACATAAGATGTTCATTCTGGAAGATGTAAAACATATGGATAAATAGTAACTGACTGTATGTATGAAAGATCCAGAACGTGATAGCCTCAGGAACCATGAAGAGGGTCAAGAATTTGAGGCAGGAATTGTCTCTGAAATCCAGGATGCATAGTGGGGCTAAAATCAAAAGATTTGCTGGTAGTTTCTTTTTCAAGCAGGTAGCTTCCCAGATATTCTCTTAAGGCCAAGTGTTACAGAGTTCTGCATTTTTAATGCCCACTGCAGAAATAGGCTGATACACTGAGATAGCAGTTGTTGCAGTAGAGAAAGTGTTTAGTAATTTCAAAATAGCCAAGTGGGAGGACAGTAGATATTTCTCAAATCCACCGCTCTGAGAATTCAGAACATTGGACTTTAATGGATAATTTGGCAGACCAATGCTAGGGAATTGGGACGGCCAATTAGTTGGGAATGAAACCATAGATCTGTCTTTGTGTGTGCCTATTCAGTTTCTGGGTTAGGGGTCCAGGATCAGTTGTCAGATCCTTATATGGGTCACAGGTTCCAGTGGGTTCTGTTGGTCCACCAGAATGAAAAGTCTGAAAAATTCTCAAAGACCAGTCTCAGGCTTATTTCTTTTATAGTAGCAATAGGGGGAAGTTACAAATCTTGTGAACCATGAAATGTATGCAGAGGTGGGACTCTACAACAATGAAGCCTACTTGTGTTCTTCGGCTAATCAAACTTCTGGATACCAACAAGGAGGTCTTCGTGACCTAAAGACTCATTGTTCTTTAAGAGACAATAAGCAAATCAATCTTGCCATTAGTTCCTCTGGAATCATGACATGGCTAAATTCAGTCCTCATCACAATTTTAACTTTATGACATTTCATTAATTTTACAAAGGTGTTTTCACAAAGGTAGTTTTACAAGCAATTAAGCAATTTCCCATCCTTGAGTGCTAAAGAAAAAACAGGTTGATTCTCTGGAGATTTTGAATCACAGAAAGACCCTGAAATAGAGAAATATTTAACAGCTGAAGTCAAAGATGAGGCATCCTTCCGGATACCTGGGATGAGGTGTTTAACAGTAAGCTGGAGGTTGCCACCTGCCTTCCACCATACTAGCTCCTATGCTTGCACTCCGTGGGCAGATGACTGGAACATTTATTTCTGAGAAAAACTCCTGCAAAAAAAATAAGGGATCACATATCCTTTTAAAAAAAACCAAAAAACTACAAAAAAACCCCACCTATATCCTGTCTACACCGACTAATGTGAGGCTTCTTATTTAACAAGACATTCCAATGTACATAGATCTTCCTATCAGACTTTTAGGTCTTTTTCTTAATTTGATTGAAAAGCCAAAATATCACCAGATAGTTAAGAGAAGCCCTTAAAAAAAAAGAAAATACAAATCCCAAAGTAGAAAAATAAATGCAAAAAAACAAAGAAATTACACAGAAAGTTTAAAGAATCCTCATATAAATTTATAACACTCATCTTCACAACTAAAAGATGCTAAATTTCATTTGCATGAGAGTAATTAAAAAATAAGGAAGAATTTTTAGAAATTGAAAATCATATGAAAAAATAGAAATAAATGATTGAGATGTTGGAAAACAAAGTATAGAAAACTTCTTAAAAGTTAGTAGGAGAATAAATGGTTTTTGAACAATCCAAGTGGTCAATTAATCAATTAATGCGGCTGGTAATTTAACGGGTATTGTGCTAAATCTGTAGATTTGCCTTAGGTAGGATGAATATCTTAACATGTTGATTCCTCCAATCCATGAGCATGGACTATTTTTCCATTTGTTTGTGTCATCTTTGATTTCTTTGAGCAGTGTTTTGTAGTTTTTGGTGTAAAGGTCTTTCACTTCTCAGGTTAGGAAGATGCCAAAGTACTTCATTTGTGTGTGTGTGAGAGTGGCTATTGTGGACAGGACTGTGCTTTTTTATTTGGGTTTCTGTTTGTTGATTGTTGGTGCATAGGAATGTGACTGTCTTTTGCACATTTATTTTATACCCTGAGACTTTGCCAAAGTCATTTATCAGAGGAAGGAGGTTTTTGACAGATTCTCTTGGATTTTTGAGGTATGGAATCATGTCATCTGCAAAGAGGGATAACTTAGCTTCCTCTTTTCCTGTTTGGATACCTCTGATTTCCCTCTCTTGTCTGATTGCTTTAGCAAAAATTTCGAATACAATGTTGAATGGGAGGGGTGAGAGTGGGTATCCTTGGCTTGTTATTGTTTTCAATTTAGCAGTATGTTGTCTGTGGGTTTCTTGTAGATGGCTCTTACTATTTTGAAGGATGTTCCATGTATGCCTAAGATGTCCCCGGGTTTTTATCAAGAAGGGGTGCATGATTTTATTGAAAACTTTTTCCATGTCTAATGATATAATCATGTGACTTTTGTTTTTGCATATGTTGATGAAAGTTAAAACACACCGAGACACCACCTAACTCCAATCAGGATGGCCATCATCAATAACTCAAAAAACAGCAGAAGCTGGAGAGGATGTGGGGAAAAGGGAACACTTCTACACTATTGGTGGGAATGTAAAATAGTATAAGCTCTGTGGAAAACAGTTTGGCAATTCCTAAACGATCTAAATATCGACCTTTTATATGACCCCGCAATCCCCCTACTGGGAATATACCTGGAGGAACTCAAATCACTCTATGAAAAAGATACCTGCACATGCATGTTTATTGCAGCATTACTCACAATAGTCAAAACACGAAACCAACAGTGCTGTCCATCAAAAGAAGACTGGATTGAAAACATGCGGTACATATACACGATGGAATATTATACAGCTATAAAGGAGAACAAAATTATGAACTTCTCAGCAAATTGGATGGATTTAGAGTCCATCATGGTGAGTGATCTATCACAGAAACAAAGAACTCCATGACACATGCTCTTACTCATAAGTGGATCTTGAACAATGGCCATAATACTATATGAAAGGAACTGGCAGTACTGGGAAACTGCCAGGGGAGGGGGGCACACCTCATCAACAAGGGTACCTACATAGTGAACATTTGCATATCTAACCCTGAATTTTATCTCACAATTTAAAATAAAAAAAAATTTTAAAAATCAATGAATAAGATTTCCAGGGAGAGAGAGAGAGAGAGAGAGAAAGAGAGAGAGAGAGGGAGGGAGACAGAGAAGCAGAGGAACAGACAAACAGTGGTGAGGAAGACATTATAAGAGAATCATTTAAAAATGTTTCCAGAATAAAAAGACAAAGATTTTTCAGATTAAAGGGCCTACTATCTACACTGTAACTCAGCTTCATCAACACCCATACCAGTGTTAATCTTTATAAAATTTCAGGACACTGGAGGAAATCCTAAGAACATCTAGAAAGGAAAAATAAATTAGGTACATGCAAAAGACCTAAAAGTTCACATACAAAGGAATAAAAGTGACATCTTTGTTTTAACCGGCAACACAATACTGAAAGCTAAAAGAGATCAGAACAGTGTTGTCAATTTCTGAAGGAAAGTCTTTCCTTTCTGGAAATCTGTGAGTCTCACCACTATAAACTAAAGGTGAGGGTGGATATTTTCAAATATGCAAGGGCTAAAACTGATTTTTCTTTATGTTCCCTTTTCACATGCCATAGAATAACTATAGAAAGTTATTGAAGCATACATTAAAAATGCATAAATGTAGGAAAGACTCAGAAATAAGAGCATGGAGCAGAGAAAAGATGTGAGGGATGGAGAAGAACAAACCCAGTTTCAATTGCAACAGGAGGAGTGAGAATTTTCAGAAGAGATGTTTCAAACACAGACTTGCACTTACATGCACACTATTCTCTTTGTAGTCGAACACATCAAGTAATTTGTCAATGCTTCTTCCTGTGTGTATGTGTGTGTGTGTTAGCATGCATGTCGTGGTGTAGGAATGAGAAGAAAGCCACGTTTTTATATTTCATGTGAAAAAACAGATAGATAATATCTAAAAATTTTAAAAACCACACAATAGTGGTTAAAACATAGTATTTAAAATATGGAGTTAAAATGGTTTGCATGCATATGTATTTTGAATGGGAAGTTAGAATATTCAAAAATCAATTCATGAAACTTAACACTTGTACAGTTTTATTATCTATTTTAAAAAATAGTAAAGCGTGTTTATTCTCTCTCCTAAAGGACAGGCAAGATTTTCAAAAAATATGCTGGAAAGATAAGAAAGTGTCTCAATTGCAATTTTCACAAAATCAAATCATTTCTTATTTTCAATAAATGCTGGAAATAAGATTGCTTAAAATGGCATAAACATCATCTTCCATATTTCAGGGAGCTTAATCCATTCTATTTTCTATTTTATCCTTGAATGTCAGTTTTCTATTTTATCATCCAGTGTCAATTCTCTCCAGAGGCAGAGACTACTGGATGTGCCCCAATATTTGCTCTCTAATTTTTCTACCAGAATAGAAGCTCTGATTTGTATGTAGGCATGTAGTTGTCTGGCATATAAGCTAAATGTATCTTTCTTCACCACTTTGCTCTGGCCAATAGACTAAACAGAAGGGTCTTGTGCTGCACCACTTTGAGTGAGTCTTGGGGTGGCAGGATATTCAGTTAAACATTATTCTGGGTGTGCCTGTAAGGGTGTTTCTGGGCGGGATTAACATTTGAATATGTACACTAAGTAAAGAAGATCACTCTCCTCTATGTGGGCAGATTTCATCCAATCTGCTGAAGGCCTGATTAAGACAAAAGTCTGAGCAACAGGGAATCCTCTCTGACTGATGGTCTTTGAGCTGGGACATGGTACTCTCCAGCCTTCTGATATAGATAGATACACAATTGGCTGTCCTAATTCTCAGGGCTGTGACTGCAGATCTTGGAACTCCTCGGCCTTCATAATATTCTGAATCAACGCCTTATAATCTCCTTTCTCTCTCCCCTCTCCCCCCCTCTGTCTCCTCTCCCCTCTACCTTGCCCCCCTCCTCTCTTTCTCCTTTTTCTTACCTTCCTCTTCCTTCTTCTTCCTCCCCTTCCTCCTCCTCCTCATCTCTCTCTTTCCATATATATATTCTCTGTATATTATATATACTATTTGTTCCTTATAAAACTATAGGGGCAAATCGCTCAAGAAAAGGAGTATGTCTTTCCTGATACCGAATGCGAGTATAAAGGAGGTGGATCTGATGAAACTCAAGCAGAGTCTTGATCTATGTCAGGGAAGCCAAAGGCCAAGTAAGTTAGAAGGGACCTGGGACAAGGCCCCGTAAGTGGCTTACCGGCCAGACAGCCTGTCTTTGAACTTCTTTTTATGGGAGAGAGAAATACACTTCACTCTTATTTAACGTTATTTTTATTTTTACTGCTTTTGACGCTCATTACTTGACCTCATTCTGACTGATAAATCCCCAAAATAATATCATAAAAACGAATATTTTGAATACCTGTTTCAACTGAGCAAGATTAAATGTAGCCAAATTCTCCAGTGTTGTACTTGCCTGCCTGCCTTCCTTCTTTCCTTCCTTCCTTCCTTCCTTCCTTTCTCTTTCTTACAATCTAATCAGTTTCACTCTGGAGTGCAATGGCACGCTCATGGCCTCCACAGCTTCGACCGACTGGACTCAAGCGATCCTTTCACCTCAGCCTTCCAAGTAGCTGGAACCACAGACGTGCACACCAGACTCAGCTAATTTTTCAATTTATCATAGAGATGAAGTCATGGTACGTTGCCCAGGCTGGTCTTTAACCCCTGGGCTCAGGCCTCTCACCTCCACCTCCCAAAGTGCTGGGATGAAAGGTGTGAGTCACTGCTCCCAGCTTGTACTTTTCTTATTATGTTCTTTTCAGTCTCCTGGAAGCAGAGTCATTTTCTAATATAGCAGAAAATGTTAACAAAGCTGAACGATTCATTGAGAACAGAAACTGTTTCTTTGTCAATGAACTCTCTTTATACTTACAAAGAAGGATGTAAGTATAAAGATGTAGGTATATTTGTAACGTTCACACAGTACTACCCAGAAGGTAAAAAAGGAATGCAAGTACTGAGTTGGTAAAGCTGCTTACCCCAAAAGCCACATCCAACAAATGGCAGAGACGAAGATGCTAAAGGAGAGTATAATGCAAGAGTCTGCATGCAGCTGCGTAACAGCTTTGGACACCAAAACCAATGGGAATGCTCTGTGATTTGCAGTGTGAAGACAAAGTTAAGTTGAATCACGCAACTGGCAGATAAAATGGTTTTCTCTGGGCCCCAGAGAAAACAGCAACCAAGATATGGATCTGATGGTGCAGCAGAAATCCAGAAAAGAGAAAAAGAACCTGAGCGTATGAAGATGAGAGTTCAGGTATGACAGAATGACGACGAACAGTTCACCTGTCAGTGTCATTAGGTAGAATATAAAGTTAACTACACAGAAAACTGCTTCCAGATTAGGCCAATTAAAAAAAAAAACATAGTAAATGAGTCTTCAGAATTTGCATCAATATGTTCAATTATCTTTCATTTTCTGTTACTGAGAAAAAAATTCACATAAACTTAAGAAAAACAAGCAAGTGTTCCAAGAATCTTAGAGACACACAAACAAACAAACAAAAAAACAGACACCAATTTAAAGAGCTACCACTGTTCATTCTAGGACATTTTGAGCATTAAGGAAGAATATGATAGGAACGAGTTGAACAAAAAAAGAATGCTAAAAGCTCATACTGATATAAAAGATCATAAATAATAAATGATGGAAGATAAAACTATTCCTTACAGTAGAATGCTAAGTAATAAACATAGAAGGCATAATGGAGTTAAAAAACATAAATGAATGCTAAAATTATTAGGTAATAATTGGATGAGGAAAATAATATCTACTTATCTCAAATGTCTCTCCACAAATTACTTCATTGCAAAGTAAAAAATGGTAAACTTTACAGTAGAAAACCTTGTGGAAACTGATCAATATTAACATCACCCCGGTTGGAACAGACCAACATCATGTGCTTTCTGATATGATGCTCTGAATAGAACATCATTTCACCTCAGTGATGTGTTCACCGAAAAGGCACAGCTTCATTCTAATAATGAGGAAGCATGAGACAAATTCAAGTTGAGACAAGTTGGACAGATGAGTTTGCCTGAACTCTTCAAAAATATCAAGTTCAATGAAGACAAACAAAAGCTAAGGAACTTGCCCAGGTAAAAGGTAATCAAGGAAATATGATATATAAATATGTGATCCCCAGTTGGGAAAATAATACAAAATAAAACAAGATGTAACCTTATTAAGACAATATAAGAAATCTGAATATGGATGGTGGATTAGATAATAATATTTTTCCTCTATTAAATTTGCTAATTTAGGGAACTATATAGCAGTTAGGTAAAACAATGTTTTTATTTTTAGGAAATAAACCTTGATGCATACAGGAGTAAAGGGAAGAAAGACATAAGCATCAATTAAAGATGCTTAATGATAAAGCTAGCTTTTTTCCCAAAAAATATATATCTGGTGTGTGTCTGTGTTTGTATATATATTTGTTTAAGGTGGTCAATAATCACAGATGAAGATAAAAATAAAAAAAACACATTTTAAATTTTCATTTATATATGTAAAATTTTAAAAAAATAAATCATCAGCTTTGTATATGGGTAAATTACATTTTTGATTAAGCTTGTCTCCCAATAGTGTAAATCATGTAATAAATAAGCATGGCGTAGAAAGACATCAGCACATGCATGTTTATAGCTGCACTGTTCACAATAGCAAAAAAATGGAACCAACTCTACTGCCCGTCAAAAGTGGACTGATTAAAAAAAAATGTGGTACATACACACAATGAAGTATTATGCAGCCATAATGGACTTTGCACCAAATTGAATGGAAGTGGAGACCATCATACTTAGTGATCCATCACAGAAACAAATAACCGAATACTACATGTTCTCACTTATAAGTGGGACCTGAATATTAGTCACATTAGCACAAGGGAGGAATCTGCAGTCTCTGGACCCTGCTAGGTGAGAGAGAAGGGGAGGGGGCACATCGCAACAGAAAGCATACCTGCTCCTAAACTGGGGAAGTGAAGACCCATTGGAGGCCCAAACTTTATGTAGACTTCAAGTCTACCTGCACACTATTTGTGTAGCTAACACTGACATGTATCCCACATCTCTATAATGATAATATAATAATAAGCTGTTAACCAAAAATAAATAAATATGTGCGAAAACATTCATAATAGTGACTGGGCCAAATAAAAGGAACCTTGGAGCATGATAATATAGACACTGGGATCTTGAATCAAATAGTCTAGATTCAAATCTCAAAAAATACCAACTAACTCTGAGCTGCTGTCTTGATCTCTGTAAGTCTGTTTCAAATGTGAAAAAACAGAGTAACAAGAGTATCCAGCATAGACATGGGTTGTCTGAGTTAGGAGAGGCCATGCATACCAATAGGTTCACTAGTCCAATTTCAGTCATCACCTCCTATGCTTGGAATGGGATGGTCAGTTAATCATTGATATCATAGTATATGTGACAGATGTTCATATAGACACTAAGTATTCTGGGCTACAAGACATTGGCAGTGAGGGCTCATATTTTTGGAAATATGTAGCCACAACCCATAAACCTTAAAGTCTGACTTGTTCAGCCTCACAAAATCCCGGAAGTCTATGTGACAAATTATATCATCCTCCCAAGGATAAGTTATTAGACAAAAAGCTTCTTAGGGCCTAATAGATATAGAAAGGGGAGGGACAATCAAATAGACTTCTAAGGCCACTTTTTGGAGCAAGATGGCTTTCCTTCCAGGGATATGGTTGGGAAACATTAAGCAGTGCCCTAACATGCCAGATGCACCCAGCAGAAGACCTCAAAAGTTGTGTTAGAGTTAGGGTTAGGGTTGTGTTGAAAGAATATGAAGTGGAATGAAGAGCTCAAGGTGAGTCAGCCTATGCTGTGAGATCCTGTCAGCACTGGCTTCTGCAAGATTTGAATAGTTTTGGGGTACAGTGGTACAGGACAGTGAGTTCCAAGGCACCATTCAACTGTGTATAAACAGCAAAGGCAACCACCAAACACCCTCTGCTACTTAGGAAGTCCCGCTGACATTTAAACATATTCACTTCTTTCTTCCCTGCTTTGTAATTTCAAGCACATTGTCATTTGCCAGTACACACACATGGTAAATCCATTAGGGGAATATCTTAAAAGGAACAAAGGCTTAACAATGGAATTATGAGTGACCTGTATGAATTTGCTAATTGTTTTCCCTTCTGTAGATATTAGCAATGCCTTTTATTCACATTTGCATTTACATATGCTCACAACACACTCATTTGTGTTCTCTGCATTTGTAAACAATTACTTCATGACAGACCTCCGAAATAATTGAACAGTCTCACTCCAGAGAGTACAAACCAACCTATTCACACCCTCTCCCACATGCCACTAAGGTACTCACGAGAAAGAAAAGCAGATCTACTCAAAGATGTGAACAGGAATCTAATTGTGCGTCCATTTCTGCTATTGTAAATTGAGATTTGTCTGGGCATCTTGCCATATTTTTATTCAATCTTCTGTCCCTGTATTCAGTTCTTACTTTTCATTGCTATCATTCAATAATGTTGATTTTATTATAGCTCTGCCATAACAAAAAAAACTTGCCTATGTTTTGCTGTTTAAAAAAAAATGAATATGCTGTTTGTCTTCTAGGGAAGGACTGTGAGACGCCATACATTTAAATAATATTTGTTTTATTAAAAACTCAGGACCAAGAATGCTGACCATGTTGAACAAAGAGCTATAGATTTAAAAGTATACTCTTTAATATTTCATTTTGATGCAACCATAAATAGGTCATCTTTTATTATTTATTTAGTAAATATTTATCAATAATTCATCAAATTACTAGACCTTAGGAACTCTTCTATGAATAAGATATTATCTAAAATTATATGCCAGGATCTAGAGGTTTTCAATAAATAATGCATTTGGGAACTTTTTTTTTTCTTGGTCACCCACCAAATGACAATGTATGGTTCTGGGATGCAAAGACACATGGACAAATGTGCTTGTTGGTAGCTGGTAGCAAAGTGAGTGATGGCATGTGGGAGAAAGCTATGTAACCCAAATAAGAGATCCAAGACGTTACCTTGGAGGAGGCAATGTCTGGGATGTGTTCAGAAGCCCAATGAGAAATAAAATTGGAGAGTGAATGGAAGATTACTATAAGCAGAAGTAGCACATGTGAAGGACTAGAGCTGAGGCAGGGAGGGGTTCTTCATCATTCCCCAAGTGTTCCAACATGACTGGCACATTGGTTGAAGGTGTGGCTAGAGAGCTGATGTGTGCGTAAAAGAAGGTTGTCTTGATCACAAGGGGCCCCGCCAGGGTGGCAGGCATTATCATTGTAAAGCTGGGAATCCTACTTTAGATAACACCCTAAGGAGAGAGCTCAGCTTCTCAGAGAAGTCCCCTCATTCTCCTTTAATTAGATTCACAAAACTGATATACAAACACCAAATTAATTGCCTAATTTATATGATGCAATACAGCTCCCTGTTCAGAATGCTGGGTGGATGAAAACTTTCTCTCCAGGAAAAGGTGAGTAGAGTTTCCTATTAAATTCTCCTAGAGTAAAGATAAAGATGACTTTCAACTTTTTGGTACATTTTGTTTTGAAGGATCTCAGAATTCCTTAAAAATACAGTTGCGTCAATTCTTATAATTTCCAACTGCAAAATGGTGTCCACAGTATAAAACTTATAAAGTAAGATCAATCATATCTCCCTGGAAAATCAACCATGCTCATTGTTGACTCTAACCAGAAGGCAGTAAGTGTTGGGAGCAATTTCTAGAAATGAGACTCAGTTCAGCAGACAAGACAATAAGAGAAAATCTGGAAGCTAGTCAAGGTCCTGTCACTTCATGAAACCTTTTTAAAGCCAGTACTTCCCGGTCATTTAGATATAACTGGGCAATACACAAGATGTGTGTCAGTAATATTAGATTTTTTTAGAGTAATAGAGATCATATTTTCTCCCCTAGCTTAAATATAAAAAATGTATGTCATCTCTAGATGAACTACGTAGTTTATTGAAAAGGAGGGAACTATTATTTTCAAGTTTATTGCTACAATGTCAAATTAATGGTAGCTACCTTCAGCGTAGGGCAGTAAAGATGACTTGCATTTTCTATATACATTTGTGAGGTTTGAGATATATTTTTTAAAGTATGCTCATTCTATGTCTTTCAGTTTTGCATTGACTTATTTTTTCTAAATTTTTATATTAATTTGCTTTTTAGTTATATGCAAAATGAGCCCATATGTTTGGGGATGGATTTCTAAGAAAAATATTAAATTGTTTGATGTTTATAAATGAACCAATCAGGAAAGGCCTCTAAGTATATTTTTGTTTTTTGTCTCATAACCAACAGGAAAAACTTGTACTTCCATTTATTTATTCCTTCTCCACAAAAGTATAGAAGTTAATTATATTTATGAATGCTCGTCTGTATAAAACAAAATATTTTCTTGTACTTATTCCATGACTGAAGAAAAACTTTTTAAAGAGGAATACTACTTACTGTGAATTTTCTGTGCCATGTGCAGTGCTAAGTACATATTAACTAGAAGGAAACTCAAAGGTTACAACATACAATTTTTATCTCCATCATAAATGTATAATTCTATGAGAATATTTTACTGTTTTTCTCATTCCTACAATCTCCACACTTCACTCAGGAAAAGCTTGAATTGTATCCCTATTTTGCATGTGATAGTTCTGAAAGTTTTTAACCTGAAACATTCAGCTAAGTAATTCTTGTTAAAAATGAAGACACTTTCCCTAAATTTTCTCAATTTAAATAGCCTGCCATGTTACTTGTCTAATGTGAAATGCTACTATGGAAACCATTAAATTTTCAAGCTGGGGGACCTTAATGATCATCTTGTCCAAAGACCATATCTCTTTTTATTATAAATAAGAAGAGAGCCCTGAGGTCCTGAGAACCTGAGCTGTCCAAGGTCACACAGGTAGTCATTACGTTGAATTATTATCATTAACTAGAGTTTAGAAACAAGGGACTTCAGCCTTCAATTAATTTCTTGTACTCTTCAGGCTTTGCTTCCCTCTCTAAGCAAGCTCAGCAGTGTGAAAGCAGTGGAAGGGTTATGTGCTTTAATTAGTTGCATTTTTTATCTGCTTCTTTGGGCATTACGTGCTTGGGCAAAATGCTTATTTGGGCATTAAGTCCATTAAAAGTCCATCTGTTCTTTGGATTGTGACTAGAAAAGACCTTTTACCCTAGCTAACAGTGCCTCCTACACTTTTTAGTAGCAAATATTACAGTCCACGAAGGCATCTAGATCCTCACCATGAGAACTGGTGCTGAGTTCTGAACGGCGTTGCCACGTGAACAACTTGAGCACCGGGATTCTCTCATTCAGCTTTGTGCCAGACACATGCTTTGTCTCAGCACATCTAGGGAGAGTTGAATTCCGTTAAACAGAACAGGATTTATGACTGAAGCCGACCTTCACCACTGCGAGAGCTGTGAAGCAGAATAGAATATTTACTAAGGGAAAGGACTGGAAGGCCAATTCTCCATTTGGCAACTGAGAAGAGAGCCCTCAAAAGTCAAAATTTAGCCCAAGCTGACAGTAGAGCTAAGACTTGGAAGACAAAAAAAGGTTTGTGTGCCTATTGCACAACCAAAGCCTCCCTTTACACCCTGACCTTTCTTTGATCTCATTCAGAGTCACGATTTGCCAACAGTGGTGCTCTTGGATAATCTCCCTCTCAGATTCTTGTTCTTCCTGGACCTTTTTTTTTTTTCTTTTCAGAAAGGCATATGCCTCACTGGCAATTGTTTCATTTACAGGTATTTTGGCTGCTACTATGGTTTATTTGAACTCAGCAATAGTAAATCATTAAAGCAGTTTTTTGGTCTGCCCTACTTGACTTGCCTGAGGTTGACACAAAGAAAAATACTATATCCTTTACCCTGGAACGTTTTGAGCTTTGCTTGATTTTCCAAATTATATTCCAAATAAAACTAACACAGTAAAGTTCAAGCTATGATAAAATGAACATTTATTATCCATGCTTAATATTAAACTAATGTCTATTTTCATATATATATATACACACACACCCTGAAATCATTCTTGCATATTATCAAAGCAAAGTCTTTTTTTTTTTTTTAAATATAATCAGTATTTTTTATTATCATATTGTGGGGTACAGTTAAGGATTAGGTATACAAATATGCTTCATTCAGACACCCTTGGTGATAAGAGGTGTACAAAAAGAAAAAAACACGGTTCCGCTTTTGCTCCAACAACAGGCACAGATGACAATTCCCAGCAGGGTTATTATACTTTATATCTCAAAACTTACTTCAAATCTTAGTTATTATAACTAATATTGACCAATTTAAACAAGAATTTCTAATTATACCCTTTCCAAGTGACCCCAAAATGCTGAAGGCAGTTACGTGTGACAATATAGAATATGGGAAAATTTGTTTCTACCTTTTTCTTTTCATTTCCAAAGAAGAGTTTCGAACAGTCTTCTTCGAATGTATCAGTTCTGTTCCCAATTTCTAGGCGGACTCTGGTGTATTTGGGATCTCCTTGCCCTTACTTAATAATTTTCTTATTCTCAGTTAATTTGCAATGTTAATATGGGCGGGGGAGGGAATTCTGGCATAAGCCAGGATTATGAAGCCATACTTAAGTAGGAAACACCAAAGTTTCTGTAACTTATCCTAATAGACCTTTATTTATTGTTTAAGTTGTGATGTCACCATGGGTGAATAAGACTGTCCACGGTGTCTGTACCCCAAGTAGAGACTCAGCTGTCTATGAGACTTTGATCTCCCATCACCTCCATTTTAACACTGAATTTCATCATTGCCACAGCAGAAGAGATTAATAAAATTAATAGCTTCAGGCCATAATGACCCATTCCACTTTCACACACAACCCCTTGGCCACTTTCTTTATTTTATGTATTTTAGAGTAGTTGAGTGCAAGTAAGATTTACTACATAAGAAAATTGCATGCAGGTGAAGTTTGGCCTCCTAGTTGGCTCTCTCTAATCCAATAGTGGACCAGGTACCCAATGTGTTGTCACGTGTCCCCCTCCTCCCTCCCTCCCTCCCTTAGCAGTACCCAGCATCTGGTGACCCCACTCTTTTGATCGTATGGCCCCATTGGTCCTTTTCATCATATGTCTCTGTCTAGTAGCAAGAGAACTGAAAATGTGTAACTCTTTCATACCTGGAAGGCGTAGAGAACTAAATATGGATCGGTCCTGATCATATAGTAAAGTGGTGACTGAAAACAGCTGAATGGAAATTATAAATTCTCAGATGGTAGCATTTATTCTATTCTTAAATTGTGCTCTAAAATATAAACAACCAATAATATCTGATATGACACTGTTTGACATGCTTTCAGATTGTGTCTAATCTTTTTCCTTTAAGCAGTAGGTTATCATCATGAATTTCTAAAAAAGAGAATGGTGAGGTTTGGGTCATGTAATGACCAATAAATAAGTATACATATCTACGTGGCGAAAAGTGTTCAATAATTATAAGTGGTATTTCTGAGTTCAATGGTAAATAGTTTAACCTTCTGTCATAATAGTTTTAAATGTATTTGATATGATTTTCATTTTACATTCTAAGTGTTAGTCTATAATCAAGTTGGCTAATCTTTTGGGTGATTATTGCCAGCACATTTTCATTAAGTCTGCTCAAATGCATTAACAGTTTAGAATTCAGTGTTAGGTCCACCATTTAATATTATTTTTCAAGTCAAGAGGTCAAGGTGGTCAATTTTGCCACAGGGAATCATTTTGTGCAGAATTAGGGAGAGATAAAAGTATGTTTTTATATAGCTCTTACTTGAGACTTATCTGTTGTGTAGTTCTGGGTATATGTGGTATGACTGGTATGATGATGTATCAGTTTTATCTCAAAAAATAGGAACTATACGTCAAAAATGTCCTTGACTTCCTCTCTGAAATACCTATTTACATCTGTTTAGATGAAGGGTTGAAAATAATAATACTGGAAATTTAATGTATAAAGAAATTTTCAGTGCAAAAACTTGGGTTACACGGTTGTTCTTTTTTGGTAAAAGTATTTCAAATGTAAAAAAAAAGTCTATTTAATGTTATTTTAGTAATCTACTACTCTATTAAAAATTTGGAATGCCATTAAACAAATATAGTGAACCAATACAAATGGAGCTTTTATAAAATCAAAATGACTATATGTTTAACTAAGTGCTTGTAAGGTTTTAAAATCATTTTTTTTGTAGCTGTTTTGCACTAGTAAATGGAAAAGCCTCTCCTAGATTTAGTTTAATTGACTGGAATATTTTAGCAGTAAAAAGTAGGGGAAGCACATGCTATGCACATGTTTTATTACAGGGACTTTTTTAAAACAGAAATATTCTCTAAACCATTAATTTTTTTCTGGTTTGTTGTTTATTTGAGATAAGTTTTTCTATAAAAACATCAGTCTATATTGCAATAATCGTAAATGTGATTTTGTTATGAGTATCTACCTGTTTCCAATTCTACTGTAATATGGAAAAAAATGTATCAGTAAATCATAATTATTTTCTCTAATATTTACCAGATTTTTTCTACTTCTATTCATGATATGTGTATATCATGAACCAGGGCTCAAATTTGCTGCCACTATACCTTAAATTAAATAAGGAGGAAAAAATACAAATTTTAAAAGTATATTTTTCTAACATCATATTAAAAAATTATTATAAATAATGTTAATAATCAGAGTTAGTCTCAAAGGATGGCATTATCTTTGTGGCAATTAAGACACTGTCCTCATAGTTTATCAGCCCACAAACTTGAGTTTACAATCATGGTACACAGACCTTGGAACTAATTGACAAGAAAATCATAGAATCTCATACATGAACCAGAATATTCATTTACTCATTTACAGATATGTTAGTGGAGAACACATGAATATTTTTAGCACTCCTTTTTAATGCAATGTCTTGGATGATGTTGAAAGTAAGGGCTTTCCCTTGTGTTTATAATTTAAAAGGAAAGATAAAATGTACAAAAGAAACAACGCATGATATTTCAAATGTGAATGCTATGAAAAATCAAATTCAGGTATCGTTAGCATAGAATGAAACTGGGCAAATTATTTAAAGGACTTATATCTAATCTATGTTTTTTAAAAAAACATTTTAAAATACAGAATCATAAGTTTTCCAATTACACTGACTGAAAATCCTAAAGTTAATTAGACAAATGAGTTCTCTATGCACATACAATGTCAAATTATTAAAGCATACTGTCACTCTCCAGTCAGTCTCTCCCTCTGTCTTTCTCTCATCACTGTACCCCCCTCCATCTGCTTGGGCCTAAGTATCACACATTTGGGAATAATTTGACTTATTTTGTATTTTGGCCGTATTCCTGGAACCAGTCCCTCTGTTAGGGGGATAATACACTCTCCTCTGTAATGGGCCTTGTCGTTTGGTTGGAGGATAGACAATTTCACCAAAACTACAAAGAGCTGGGAAGAAACATGTTTTTCTGGTCAGAAAAAAAAAAAATACACACACACACACACACACACATATATATACACACATAAATACTTATATATATATATATATCAGAAAATATACATGCATATCTCACAGTCACAGCATTGCAATAAATACCTTTAGCCACACAGAGCCAACGACTGAAGGGATGTAGGCAGGACACTAATAACATTTGCACAATGTATTCTTTGCATGACCCACGACTGCCTCACATTTTTCACTCCGACCTGCATCTGACTTTTCAAGAGACTGACTTACCAGAATTTCTAAATAAAGCAAAAGCAAAAGCTTTACAGCAGAGCATTTTTAATACCCTTGGCCAGAACTTCTTTTTTATTAGGATGCTTCTAATTGAGTTTAACACTGGTTACAGAAGCCCTAAGATGTGCTTCTAATAATCCTCGAGTCCCAGTCACATTTTGCTAGATGCCTCACAATAATAATCAGGGTCAAGGAACCCTATCAGCATATGGACTGACTCCTTTGTCGATCTTGAAGAATCTAAAGTAAACAGCCTTAGGTTTCATGGGATCCTGGTTGCGTCTGTCATAGGAACCAGAAATTAAACTTATGAGGATGGAAAGATTTCTAAGTGGGTCACAGAATGACGATGCAAGATGTCACTCCTGCTTCTGTTCCTCAGTTCCTTCACCTGTGAATTTTACCTATCAGGAAAACAACCTTTTTTGTCCCAATTTTACAGGCACCATCACCAAGGTCACACATAAGTTACGCCTTGAAGGTCATTGAAATACTTCATCAAGCTGGGAGGGTCTGTGGTACATAGTAGAACTAAATACCATATGCTTATTTAAGTATTGGTATACCTCCTTCTCTGAAAAGTGGTAATGAAACATGACAAAACTTCAGGTACTCTTTGAAAACTCAGGCCAGGGTACCATTGGCAGTCTTTATGCATTCAACTCCATAAATATATATTCCCTGTGAAGAGGATAGCCTCCCCACCTTGTCTCTCCATAGACAGACAGACAGATAGATGCATATGTATTATGTATGTATATTCTCCTATTGCTTCTGTATCTCTAGAAAATCCTAACACCTTTGCTAAATGTTCCTTTCAGGAGAGCTGTGCATTTGATGTGAAATACCTATATCTCACTCTCTTCCATACCCACCCCTAACTTCTGCCTTCATAATCTATTCAATTTAACTTATTGACTCACTAGAATTAATTTTTCTTCTTTAAAAATCCATAATTGCTTGGTTTTCCTCCTCTAATGCCTCTAATTAACATATTTGATTTGCTTACGGGTATTTTGCAACCATGTGATAGCAATGACCACGTGTATGCATTTATTGCAAATAAATTATAAGCCTAAACATAGGAATTATTTCATATGCATCTCTGTAGCTCACAGATCTATGTGAGTACAAGGTAACTACTTGAATAAAAATTTGCTGAATTATGTGGAATTAAATAATACATCTTTACATTTCTTAAAGCAATAATGAAGATATTAAGCCCAGAGTAGCTATTCAAAATTGTCTGTTGAGTTGAGTATATTTAGTAATCCTGAGGTATATTTTTCTTTCCTCTAAGACTTTGAGTTAACTTTTGATTTTTTTTTTGATTCTCATATCCACATAAAACAAGTACAAAAAATTGTTTATTTTGAAGTTCTACTACTGTTCAATAAAAGTCGATGTAAGAAATATTAAAGTGGGTGGAAAACTTCATGTGCTATTGATTGGCTGTGCAATTGGATAAACACAGAGCTACAGAATGTTTAATGGCATGGCAAAAAAAGATTTAGAACAGAGCAGGCGATCCAGCCCAGTTCCATTTTGAAGTTATTACTATCTGCTACCTTCATGACCTCTAAGTCCAATGCTAATAGAACATTTTATTTATATAGGGTTAAAACCATTTTATCAAATAAGATTAGGAAGCTGGACTCCAAATCCTCAAGCACCTGCTCAGTCTACATTAAACAGTCCTTCTCACCCCACCCCAACTTGCCTCCAAGTTTCAGAGGGATTGCCTTGGGCTACCAAGTAGAAAGATTATTGACTTCTCTGGCATGTTTTGTGGAAGCCAAGCCCCCAGGCAAACAAGCAACTCTCAAACCACAGCAGCAAAGTAACCAGGATTCTTCTTTATGATTAGCTCCAAGGATGAATATCTACAACATTAACTCTGAAAATATTGACTGCTGGTTGAACACTAAAAATAATATAAACATACCACATTTTACATGTAGGATTGTCGAATAGCTATAAACTATGAGGCATTGTGCTGAAAATAGCTCCTATAGTCTCAGGATAATGATTTGCCTTAGATCTGATGAGTGGATGCATACCGTAGAGCTGCTCTTCCCTTATCACCTGCCTTGCAGTTTTATGTTTTACTTTTTACGCCCCCATTTTCTTATCTCCACTTTACTACATCACTATACTTGTTTCTTATCTGTACTTGCCATTTATAAGTTTACCTACAGTCATCTCTGTGATGGCCCCCTTTTATCAACATCTTTGTAAAAAACCTGCACCTGCTTAGCTTTGCCTCTGCCCCATCACTGAAAAGTTATCTTTTAGGATCTCCAAAACAATTCTGTGGCTATGGAAGCTCAATCATGCCTTTCTTTCCCGTGTACGTGAAAATAGAAGCCCAACATGAAGCCATTTAGCTAATGTTCCAAAGTATTGTATTAGCACAGTCGGGATGAGAAATCATATCTTTCTATTTTCACCCACACTTGTTAGTCATTTCTGAGCTTTGAAATTCTTGCTTAGTGTCTGGGGTATGGTTGTGCATAAGGAATATACTTTGTTGATAAATAATAAACAAATGGAATGGAATAAACCTCAAAATGTTTGCACAATTGTTTATCCATCTTTTATTTCTCTTTTATTTTACAGATGTTACCTTCCAACATAAAACAAAATTTAATATTATTTGAGTAAAGGGAAAAATATCAAAATATCAGAAATCTTACATGATAAATTGATTCTAGTGCACAGGCTGGGGCAAAAAAAAAAACATGGCTACAGGCATTCCATGTAAAAGAAATAAATTTATGAGTATTTATGCTATTAATAATTGCCTGCTTCCCTGTGACTTCATGGCTTCTGCCAAGTCTCATTCATAACAATAACTCACACTGCCCAGAGTTTGTGAAGGAGACTAGATTAAGAATAAAATTTTAGATCAGTGGTCTTCAAAGGGAGGTCCTTGCGTATAGGAGTTGTTCGAGACATACCGTTATAAGTGCAGGAAAAAATTCATTAGGATTTCAGACATACTTTTTATTAGTACAAAAATCCATATTGTTTAAAAAGTCAAACAGTAAAAGAGGAGCTTTCACGAAAAAGGGAAACTTCTCCCCATAATCCTGTTCGACTGGATTCGAAGCACACATTCTTGATTCTTACAGTTGTTTCACTTTGTACTTAAACCCTATTTGCATTTACTGTATAGCTTATTCTTTTAATTTTATATTTTAAATTTTAGATAAAATGGAGGTGTGGGAAGGCACACATATATAATTTACAAATATATGCATGTTGAGGGCACTTACAAAAAAGTCTTCCTTGATGGGAGTTCAAGTTGGAAAAACAAAACATTGAGGACTACCACTATCTAGATTAGAAACATGAACTTCTCCTAACCACAGCTATTTGCCAGATGGTTATGTGGGAACCTGCCAGAAGCAGAGAGAAGAACATTTACTTTTTTGAAATATGCTATACGTAAAAAACACATTTCCTGGCAAGTGTAGCCTACGGGATCTTGGGACACTGGGTAAATATATTTTTGCCTGGAGTCTTTCACAACTTATCTGGTGAACATTTTTAATAAAACAGAAAAAACATAAAAGTGAAATAGATACCAGAGTTTGAAATCAAATCTCTAGCAAATCCACCGTCTTTAAGCCCGGTGAGCAATGATACTAATTTTGACCCAAATGCTTTATTTTATTCTTAATCTAGTCTCCTTCACAAACTCTGGGCAGTGTGAGTTAGTGTTATGAATGAGAGTTGGCAGAAGCCATGAAGCCACAGGGAAGCAGGCAATTATTAATAGCATAAATACTCATAAATTTATTTCTTTACATGGAATGCCTGCAGCCATGTTTTTTTTTTTTGCCCCAGCCTGTGAACTAGAATCAATTTATCATGTAAGATTTCTAGTATGCAATTTTATTTTGAAATGTTTTCACTGAAGAGAGCATATTCCCTTCTAAAGTCATTTTACTTCTCTCTTATCTAATTATTAGAGAATATTTATGTTTAGTAATATCCAAAAATCAAATGATAGTTTTTTATTGAAATTTATTTTTAAACCATAGTATTCTTAAATTTATCTATAGATTCAATTCAATCCCAGCAAAAATCTCAGCAAGTAATAAAGTGATTTTTAAAGTTTACATAGAGAGTAAAGGACTCAGAATAGCCAATTTGATATTGAAGGAAGAATGAAGATGGAGAACTAACACTACCTGACTTCAAAGTTTACTGTGAAGATACAGTAATCAAGACAGTGTGGTATTGATGAAAGAAAAGACACATAAACCGAGGGAACAGAATCAAGAACACAAGATAGACCCACGTAAATGCAGTCAACTAAGGAACAAAGAAACAAAGGCATTGTAATGGAGGGAAGATAGTTTTTAAAACAAATGGTGTTGGAACAACTTGATATCCACTTGTAAAAATTTGAATCTAGACACAGGTCTTACAGTTTCACAAAAAATCAACTCAAAATGGATCACAGAATTAAATGAAAAATGCTAAGCTATAAACTCCTAGAAAGTAACATAGGAGAAAACCTATAAGAACTTGAGCCTGACAATGACTTTTTAGATACAATGCCAAAGGCAAAAATCAATGAAGAAACAACTGATAAGCTGGACTTGGATAAAATTAAAAACTTCTGCTCCATGGTTTACAAGATCCAGAGAAGGCAAATCGGACTGGGAGAAAATATTTCCAAAAGACAAATTTGATTTCTAAAAACATATGTTATTTAAAATATACAAAGAACTTTTAAAATTCATCAGTAAGAAAACAAACAAACTGATTTAAAAATCGGCAACAGACCTGGACAGACAACCCACCAAAGAAGATATACAGGCAAATAAGCATAAGAAAAGATGTTTAACATCATACTTTGTCTTAAGTAAGTAAGGGCTTCTATAAGATAAAAAAAATACCATGGACTGGGTAGCTTAAATAACAAACATTTATCGCAATTCTGTAAGTTTGGGAAGTCCAAAGTCAAGGTTCCTGCAAATCTGGTGTCTGGTGAGAACACTTTTCCTGGTTTGCAGGTAAAAATCTTCTCACTGTATTTTCATGTGGCTAAGAGAAAAATCATCTTTGTCTCTTGTTATAAGATATAATTCCATTTATTAAAGCTCCACCGTCATGACATAATTTCCTCTCATAGACTTCACCTCCTAATACCATCATATTGGGGATTAGAATTTCAACATAGAAATTGTGGTAAGAACACAAACATTCAGTTTATAACATTTGTCATTAGGGAACTGCAAATTCTAATAACAATGGGGTACTACTACATACCTGATAGAATGACCAAAATTCAAAATACTGGCAATACAAAATCTGGACAAGGATGTGGAGCATCAAAAACTCTTACTTATTGCTGATGGGAGGTGCAAAATGGTACAGTCACTTTGGAAGACAATTAAGCATTTCATTACAAAACTAAATGTGTTTTTATCATAGGATGTATCAGTTGTGAACCTGGGTATTTACTCAAATAAATTGAAAACTTAAGACCATACAAAAACCACCCACAGACGTTTATAACAACTTTACGTATAATTGCCCGCAATTGAAAGTAACCAAATTGTCTTTCAGGGGGTAAATGAATAAATAATCCCTGGTAGATCCAGACAATTGAATATTATTCAGCATTACAAAGAAAGAAGCTATCAAGCCACAAAATGACATAAAGTAAATTTAAATTAATATTATTAAGTGGAAGAATTCAATATGAAAAGGCTACATATGATTCCAACTATATGACATTCTGGAAGAATCAAAACGGTAGAGACAGTAAAAAGATCAGTACTTACCACGGTTAGGGAGGAGAAAGGGATTCATAGGCAGAGAATAGAAAACTTTTAGGACAGTGAAACTATTCTTTATGCAATGGTGAATCCAGGCCATCATACATTTGTCCAAACCCATGGCATGTACAACACCAAGAGTGAGTGCTGACATAAGCTACGGACCTTGGATGGTAATGCTGTGTCAATGCAGTTTCATCAGTTTTAGCAAATGTACCACCATGGTGCGGGAGGTCAACAGTGGGGAGGGCTGCACACGTGTTGGGGGAGGAGGCACTTAAAAACACTCTGTACTTTCTAGTCAATTATATGGTAAGCCTAAAACTGCTCTAAAAGTAGATACGAATTTAAAAAAGTAAACAAAAACAACAAACCTTATTAGATAGTTTGGGTAGAGAAGTAAAATATGATAAAAAGCATAAATATATATATATATACTGTTCAGAAAGTCAAGAATGGGCTTCTCCCATGGCCTTCCCCAGTAACTTTCTCTAACACAGAACTAAGGAGGCAGCCTCTCTTACATTTCTATCCTTTTCTGTATTATGAATCAAAATGCAACCCCACATTGGAGGGTCATGATAGAGGTCAAGTTAAATGCTATGCGTAATACGGGCTAGCCACAGGGAAAATAATGGGCTAGTTAATGAAGTGCATGATAATTTTGAGACAATTGGCACTATGAATGGCTCTCTGTGGAAGCTGGATTTTGCACGAGTATCTAACATTATTTGCGTTGGGTAAGCTATTGAACATCTCAGTTATTGACCAGTTTTCTCAGATATAAAAATGATGATATTTGCCCAGATGATGTTACGATTCCTTCTAGCTCCATGATCGATCCCGTGACTTTCCAGAGCTTCATTAAAGTAAACTTCTTGGTTCCAGTTAAAATTCAGAAATCTATTCAGAGTACCCTCTCATGTTTCAGAGCACCAGAGTCATTAGACTCTCTGAGTGTCTCACCTGCTTTCTGATTTTAGATATGGCATCACTGTAAAGATGTGGTATCAGTGCCTGACACTAAAACTTACTGACAGAGTAGAAGAAACTCTAGACATCTAGCAGAAGCCTTGCAGCAATAACCTGATATTTATCTATCAATTTTTAAAAAATATTTGTTATACTCCACAGGTTTGGAACCCTAAACCAGGAGTGAAATAATCGCTAAGAAAATACTTTCCTAAGTATTCTTTGTTCTTTGCATGTTTATCAAAGTTGATGCTTCCTGACAGTGAGTAGAACAGAAGACTGGAAGATGAGATGGATTTTCTGCTTTCATCTCTGAGAACCTCCCGAACCTGTTTGCTGCCTTTGGGTATCTTTGCTGCCTTTCCTGTGTGTTCATACATTCCAGAGAAATACTATCAGGGCCGCCCATGTTTAAATAGAAATATGAATCAGACACAGTTTTGCCCCCAAGTGCTAACAGCCCCGTGAATGATGTGGTGCATGCTATTACAAGGCAAGTAAAAAGCGTTATTAGGTCCAAAAGGTGGAAGGAACATCTCCTTTTCTTTGAGTGACGAGGTCTGGATTCAAAGGGTAGTGCATATTGACATTGGGTTATGAAGAATGAAAACATTTTGCCTGGTTAGAAAAGTAAGTGGGTGTCTGCATAGCATGAGAGAGTTGGGATATTTGCTGAACACCTACTATGTGCCAGGTGCCTTTCACAAATGATTTCTAATATTAAAATCATGATTATTTTTTCCCTTTCATTGACCAGGGTTCTGAGTTTCAGAGAGCTTATGCCACTCAGTCAAAATCATTCAGCTGAAATTGTTGGAGATTACATTTTCACCTAGGTATATCTGACTCACTATCAGCCTACATTTTTTTCAAACACCATACTGTCTTTCTCTATACAAGTGAAAAGTTTTCTTCCAGTCAAAGACCCTACCCTTTTGAGTTTCCAAAACCCTTTGAATTCATGATGTGGAAATGTCACAAGAGTGGCAATGCACAAGCATGGATGACTCATGATTAATGTTGAATGTTGTTCTCTTTCTGTATTGCAACATTTTGTTTATGCTGCATTTGTGGGACTAAAGCCTTATGCTGGGAGGCTATTACTGGCATTTTAAATAGAATAGGTTATAGGAGGAGCCTATTCACAGAGTGTTTTTATGGTTATATGCATATGTATTCTCTATTCAGTTAATTTAGTTTGAATCCAGAATCCAATGTGAGGAGCATTAAAACTGTCCTGTCTTCCATGAAGTTACCAGTAAAAATGTGCCATTTTATGTTTATTCAGCTAACTAACAAATAAATGTTTGAGTTATATACAACTAACTTCAGCTCCTGTCCTAGTCAAGTTAATCACTTCCCAGTATTTTAGCAAACAGCATGCCTTCTGGATTTAGAAAAGTCTGAATTTTAATCTCAGTTCTGCCATTAAAAAAAAAAATTACGCAGCTATAAAGAAGGACAAAATTATGGACTTTGAAGCAACTTGGATAGATTTAGAGTCTATCATACTCAGTGATCTATCACAGAAACAAAGAACTGAGTACCACATGTTCTCACTTATAAGTGGACTCTGAGCATTTATCATAACACTATCAGAAAGGGATTGGCAATCACAGGATACTGCCAGAGGAGGAAAGGGGGGCACGTAACATCAGTAAGGGTACCTGATCCCAAATCAGGCAAAGTGGGGAAAAAAGGGAGGCCTAAACTTTACCTGTATGATGATCACTTATCTACCTAATCCTGAATTGTACCCCACATCTTTAAAATTAAAATTAAAAAAATAAACAACATGTAAGTTAAGACAACTGTATTAGCTTCTAGAATCCTGATTTGTAAATTGGGAATGATAATTATTTCACTGGTCTGTTGTGAGAATTAAGAGAAAATAAATCTAATGTGTGTAGCACATAGTAAGGTCTTAAAATTTTAATTTGTTAAACTCCTAAAAGGAGATACTACTATTATCAGTATGTTAATACAAAGAATATCTAAAATTAGCCTTCTTCATTAAAATCTGGTCACTTTCTGTTAACAAAAGTACCATTACTAAGTCAAATATTTACTAAACGGTCAGTGCCATATTAAAATTCAAATCACTATACCATAAAAATAGCATTTTCACTTTGAGTCTAGTTAAGTAAATATTTTCTTGTCAAACACCACACAAAGCAATTAGATAACCTGGGAAAAACAAATAAAAAGTCATCATGCTCTCTGGAATATAAACTCCATTAGGGTTAAGGTTTTTATTTCACTGATGTCTTCTAAGTACAAGGAGCAGTATCTGGCACATGGTAGGTACTCAAAAAGAATGCGTGAATAAATGGATTAGTCAAGTGCCATGTGCCTGCTGGATTTCTCGCTACCTACAATATGAATCACAGACAGAGAAAGAGAGAGAGAGAGAAAACGCAAGAGCAAGTACGTGAACTAGCTCCATGGATAACCTTTTTGAAAAGTTTTCTGGAAGGGGAGGATTTGAGTAGGGTTGTGAAGGAGGAGTCATAGTCAGGAAAAGAGTGAACAGAAACCATTGCAGGCCTATTTCTTTCATTGTTGTAGATTGGAAAATGTAGTTTATCTAGAAAGGAAACTAGAGAGAGGGGAGATTCACCTCCCCAAGGTAGGGGAGGGGGCCAAAGCTAAGAAAACATGGCGGCCATAGTTCAAAGGGCATATGTCCTGGCCAGTGCTTAACAAAACAATGGTGCAGGCCTGCTTGTTTCAAATTGAGTCAAGACTCAGAAGTGAGTTATTATGTAACACAAAGGGGTTCACATCTTTATATTTCTTAGAATTAAATGGAAGAGGGAAAAGGGGCTTAAAAGAAAGGAGAAAAATATGTTGGTTAAGGGTAAGATTTTTTCTCAAACGTTTATTCAGATAATTATGAGATACTGTGAAGATATTAAAATTTGGTGAAATACTTATTGAATTTGCAATCAATTTCATCCTAAGTTTGGTCCTTTAGTATCTGTGTGGCCTTAGACAAGGCACTTTCTGTGAGTCACCTTTAAACTCATCTGGAAGATGGGGTCATTATTCCTATCTTTAAAATCTGTTATGAAAATTGATCTAAATAATGCTTGCTGACTGCCTAGAAAAGAATATTGTTCATGTTGCAAATCAATAAATGTTTGCTCTGCTTTCCTTATAGAAATCTTCTAACAAGTCTTCTTAACAAGAAGTCTTCTTAGCAAGACATCACTTTAATACAATATTTTCAGCATCCTAGAAACACCATAGCACCACAGGTACATTTGTTACCACCTTGTTTTTATTTATAATCACTTAAGCTGGGCACGATGGCTCATGCCTGTAATCCTGGCATTTTGAGAGGCTAAAGCGAGAGAATTGCCTGAGCTCAGGGGTTCGAGACCAGTCTGGGCAACTTGGTGAGACCTCGTCTCTACAATAAATCAAAAAATTAGCCAGGTATGGTGGCATAAGCCTATAGTTCCAGCTACTTGGAAGGCTGAGGTGGAAGGATCACCTGAGTCCAGTAGGTCAAGACTGTGGGGGCTGTGAGTGTGCCACCGCACTCCAGCCTGGGTGACAGAGTAAGATTCTGACTCAAAATCAATCGATCAATCAATCAATCAAAGAATAAAATAAAATACAATCACTTAAAACTTTTAAAATTTCAATTATAAATAATGTAATCAATTCAATCATGTTGTGTTTGCTTTTAAAATGTATAAATCATTTCATTCTTATAGTTATCCATTCATTCGCTGTTTCTAAACATCTACAATATGCTAAATAATTTATGTGATGCCCACACTAGGATATAAAGTTGATACAGTTAACAATCTAGTTTAAAAATGAAGCAGCAAATAAGTAGAATACTAGCTACAATGCAAGGTATCGCATGTTCTTGTGTTTGCATTTATATGAAAATAAGAAAAAATGGAAACTCTGAAGACTCACAAGATTTTAGCTTTTGAACTAAGTCATGAAGGGCGACAAAGAGACAAGTCTGGCTTCATGGAAGAGTGGCCCATGCAGTCACAATAGACGCTGCAGACAGAAGAACCCCATGCTTGCTTTAATGTGTTGCTTTTACTGTCTTGAAGTTCGTAACAAATTTGTCCTTTAACTTATGTTTTGTAAGGGAAATCTGATGAGACAATGGAGAATGTGTATGTCTGTTGTGTTTTGCTATCTCATTGATATTGACCTCCAGAACCCAGAATTTAGGCAGTTTCACGGTTTGTGGGAGTTCCGCGTGTCTCAAAGGGACTGTGAGTTAAATAGGCTCCATCTGTGAAGGCTCTGACAGCCACCAGAAGCCACATTTACATTGGAATCAAACCTTGAATCCAACCAATGAAGACAACACCCTTTCTTAATGTATTACTTTCTTATGTCAGCCAATCACTAATGGCAAAACTAAAAACAAGAAGGAAAGAGAAAGATAGGACAACTTTTGACTTCTTTTCCTTTTTGTTTGTCCTTACTCATCAGTGAACGGAAGGTAGAGAGTGTTGGTGGAATATGTATGTGCCTATGAAGAAATGAAAACAGGTGAGATAGTTTTGTGTAGTGTTTTCATTGTTCGTTCAAGAGCAAAATGTATATGCACGTACCACATACCAAATATAAATTGTCTAATTTCAGTGATTGCACATTAAATGCCTTTAAAATTGGTATTTTAAAATTTGCAATTTAAAATAGCCTTGAATAATGTAAAGGTGACCAGTAACATGTATGCTAATAATTTAATGGTTTTACTTTGCTTAGAAGAGCATTAAATGGTAAGTAAAAAATACCATGTCAAGTACAGGGAGGGAGTGTAGAAGAACAAAAAAAACTTTATTTTTTGTTGGTTTGCAACTACTTCCCTCCCACTTTTTTAATAAAAGGAACTCACATTTTCAGTCTTCATTGGGCCCACAATTGACATAAACCACCCTAAATTTCCATAGCATCAGATTATATAGAGAAGTGGGGCGTAGGATATAAAAGCCACGCTTTCAGGAAGAGGCCAAGTACACAGACAAAGGAACACTGAAATTCCCTAAATTCTTCCTCATAGGCTTACAATTTTTGTTCAGGATCTTCCTAGAAGAATTATACTTCAAGTCAGAGGTCAGCAAAAGTTTGTGATTCCCAACCCATGATTTCTCAAGATTTTAATGAAGGAAAGAACAAAGAATGCAGCTGCATTTCATGGAATTCCCTATGTCACCTCTGTTTTATGGATGTTAAAAAAAAAAAAAAAAAAAGAATCTCCTGACTCTCAGGCTGTTTCATGAGATTTGAGAAAGTGAAAAATACATGACAAAAGTTAGATGTGGGAAATGAGGGACACGGTTTAACTGCATATATTGTTGCTACGCTTAAAACTCCTTTTCCTGGATTAAATCGATAAAACTAAAATTCTCTAGTACAGAAGTTATCTTTAGTTGTCTATACAGTGATGCATATTGAATGGGCAATCGTGTGTTTAAAAATCAGTCAACAACCACAACAGGTGAGCGATTCTTTAAACTTGAGGCATACGAATCAAACCATTTTTATTTTAATATTGCCAACAAGATAGAAAAAAAGACACAAGCACATTTTAAGACAAATTATGCAGGACTGTTATATATTGAGATTTAATTGTCAATTTAGAAATGCCACTGTTTTCAGATCCTTCTAAGAAAAGGCAATCAATTACAGTCTGGTAAAAAATATCTTCATGATTAAATGAAAACCCTCCTTTGAGAAGTAGACCATCACCCAACTGTAGTAGTGAGGAATTTTAAAAGTAACTGTACTGTCGGTGGGAGTTTAAACTAGTACAGCCTCTGTGGAAAACAGTGTGGTGATTCCTGAAAGATCTAAAAATTGACCTCCCATACAACACAGCAATCCCCCTTCTGGGAATATGCCCAGAGGAACTCAAATCATTTTTTAAAAAAAGGTACCTAGCCGGGCTCGGTGGCTCAGCCTGTAATCCCGCGCCTTGGGAGGCTGAGGTGAGTGGATTGCCCGAGCCCGCGGGTTCGAGACCCGCCTGGGCAGGCGAAACCTCATCTCTACAATAAACCAAAAAAATTAGCCGGGCGTGGTAGCGCACTCCTGTAGTTCCGGCTACTCGGAAAGCTGAGGCAGAAGGATCGCCGGAGCCCAGCAAGTCGAGGTTGCGGTGGCCGGGAGCGGCCACTGCACTCCAGTCTGGGCGATCGAGTGGGACTCCAACTCAAAAAAATAAATAAATAAATAAATAAATAAAATAAAATTTAAAAAAGGTACCTATGCATGCATGTTTATTGCAGTACTATTCACAAGAGCAAAAACATGAAACCAACTGAGCTGTCCATTGAAAGTTGACTGGATGAAAAAGATGTAGTACATATACACAGTGGAATATTACGCAACCATAAAGAAGGACAAACATATGGACTTCACAGTAACTTGGATGGCTTTAGAGCCTATCATACTCAGTGATCCATCACAGAAACAAAGAATAGAG
>CAUYQG010220370.1:0-23534 GCA_963574415.1 Tarsius wallacei | reverse complement strand
AGTTGGAGTCTCACTCTGTCTCCCAGACTGGAGTGCAGTGGCCGTTCCTGGCCACCGCAGCCTCGACCTGCTGGGCTCCGGCGATCCTTCCGCCTCAGCCTTCCGAGTAGCTGGAACTACAGGTGCGCGCTACCACGCCCTGCTGATTTTTTGATTTATTGTAGAGATGAGGTCTCACCAATTGCCCAGGTGGATCTCGAACTCGCGGGCTCAGGCAATCCACTCACCTCAGCCTCCCAAGGCGCGGGATTACAGGCTGAGCCACCGAGCCCGGCTTGTTATTTTTTTATCATAAAGATGTGGGGTACAATTCAGGGTTAGGTATGCAAACATTGATTATGCAGGTACCCTTGTTGATGAGGTATGCCTTTCCCTCCCTTAGCAGTTTCCCTCAACTGCCAGTCCCACCCCTCCTCTGACAGTTTCCCATTACTGCCAAATGCTTTCTTATAGTATAATTGTTCAAGGTCCACTTATGAGTGAGAACATATGGTACTCTATTCTTTGTTTCTGTGATAGATCACTCAGTATGATCGACTCCAAATCCATCCAAGTTGCTGCGAAGTCCATATATTTGTCCTTCTTTATGGCTGCATAATATTCCATTGTGTATATGTACCACATTTTCTTTATCCAGTCCAGCTTCGATGGGCAACATGGTTGGTTCCATGTTTTTGCTATTGTGAATAGAGCCGCAGAAAACATATGTGTGCAGGTATCTTTTTTGTAGAATGATTTGAGTTCCTCTGGTTATATTCACAATAGGAGAATTGCTGCGTCATATGGAATCTTTTATTATTAATTTCATTCTTTTTTCTGTCCTGTTTTTCTGTCCTATCCTGAAGGAGCATAAATGTTCTGGCTTGTCGAAGGGAAAAAAAAAAAACCCAAATCTTTTTTGGACACATAGGTTAAACATTTCTATGAAAGGTGCTGCTGCTGTGTCTCTCCTAGAATTCTGATGGGCATTGAGAGACTAAGCTAGGGTTACAGAAGTCCTTGCTTCTTCTCCATCCACAGAGTATGTCTGCTTTTGAGAGGCTGTGAAACTTTTCAGTGGGTGAGAGGACATTTTCTACATTGTCTTGAGGGAGGCCAGTGTGTGGAAGATATATAGGGAACTGATCATAAGAAAGTTTGTTAAAACCTTTGTCCTATTTATACAAGAAATCTGAATGCCCCTTTAGTTCAGCTTTGTTTTTCCACCTCTCAGGACATCATCATAGTTTATGGTATTGTACAATTTAATATTTTTAGTGCAGTGGGATTTATTTTGTTTTTAGTTGTTTTTAATGTTGTTAAAAGGTTATTAAATGTAAGAAGTTTTAGAACTCTTTACATATGATTTAAAGACAGATAGCATTACTTGCTTTAAATTGATTTCCTATTGAAGTTGTATAGGCTGATTTTTTTTTTCTTTAAACACAAACAAGTCCAGCAGAAGTATGTAAAGAGTTAATCCAGCTGGGCACGGTGGGTCCCGCCTGTAAAGCGAGCACTTTGGGAAGCTGAGGAGAGAGGCTTGCCTGAACCCAGGGTTCGAGACCAGCCTGGGCAACTTGGTGAGCTCTCGTCTCTACAATAAATAAAAAAGCCGGGTGTGGTGGCGCACGCCTGTAATTCCAGCTACTTGGAAGACTGAGTGGAAGGATCACCTGAGCCCAGCAAGTCAAGGCTGTGGTGGCTGTGAACCTGCCAGTGCACTTCACCGTGGGTGACAGAGTGAGACTCCTACTCAAAAAAAAAAAAAAAAGAAAACAAAGATTTTTTCCACTCAAAGATTATAAATTAAGTGCTCTTAAATAATGGGAGCCCTGAAGGTGTATCTTTTCTAAATAGAATATACTTTTTATTGTGAACAATTAAGAGGAAATTTTACTTCTGTATCAGTAAGACTTTGTGCTTCTTTCTTTTTCTTTTGTTTTGTTTGAGTTGGAGTCTCACTCTGTCGCCCAGGCTGGAGTGTGGTGGTACGTTCACGGCCAATGCAGCCTTGACCTGCTGGGCTCAGGCGATCCTTCCATCTCAGCCATCCAAGTATCTGCAATTACAGGCATGCCCAGCTAATTTTTTTCGACTTATTGTAGAGATGAGATCTCACCAAGTTGATACTTGAACCCCTGGGCTCAGGCAATTGTTTCGCCTTGGTCTCCCAAAGTGCTGGGATTACAGGCGTGCATCACCGTGCACAATCTTTTTTTTTTTTTTTTTTTAATTGAATCAGTGTTTTACTCTGTCACCCAGCAGGATGGAGTGCAGTGGCATGCTCAGGGCCACTGCGGCCTCAATCTGCTGGGCTCAGGCGTTCCTTCCACCTCAGCCTTCCAAGTAGCTGGAACTACAGGAATGCGCTACCACACGTGACTAACTTGTTTTTTTTTTAATTTATTGTGGAGACAAGGTCTTGCCAAGTTGCCCAGGCTGGTCTTGAACCCTAGGCTCAGGCAATCCTCTTGCCTTGGCCTCCCAAAGTGCTGGGATTATAGGCATGAGCTACTTACTGCATCTGGCAGCTTTGTGTTTCTTAAAGGCAGAGACTTTTCTTTTAAACCATTTCTATCTGCAGAGCTTAACTCAGTTTTGTGAATAGGAGTACTATATCTTTTTTTTTTGTACCTTTTAAAAATTGGAGAAGACACTTTTAAGAGAGCATAATTTGAATAAAGCTAGTCAACTGTGTTAAATATTATTTGCCAGAAAAGCTGATTGAGTATCTCTTTTTGTGAAAGAAAATTATTCTAAGATGCACCAGGGTATTTGTTTCCAAAGATCCTTTTGAGTTTCATTTGGACATTGGGAAATGTCTGTGATAATTCTTACTTTTGACCTTCCTTGATAGAACTAAAATTGGTTAATGGTAAAATGCACATGTACTTAGTCCTGGGCATTAGCAAGCACTTTAAAACTTAGTAATTATAATGTCCTTTGAGTAAGTTGATTCATCTTTTAGTAAAAGTTATGTTGTGAAAGACTTTTCATTAGAAAATTCTTTAACTACTGACATTAATTAGCAGTTGATACTATGTTTATAATGGACTTTCATTGGAGTTCATAGCTTGGGATGGCTCACATCATCTTGAATCTTTAACTCACTGATGTTTAAATTATTCAGTAGCTAGTTTAGCCATATTTGGTTTCAAATAAGTGTTCAGTGGTGTTAGTGACTTATTTCTAAATAGTAACACAGCATTTTAGATATATTGCTGTTGGTTTATTGACTAGTTTGCTCTCTGATTTGAGAGGTTCAATGGACAAATTTTGTAAAAAATGGATGTACCCATGAAATACATTAAAGTGCTATGAATGGTTTTCTTTTGTGTATGTATCTTGTATTTGTGGAAAATGTAAACTGTGGATTACAAGATGAAGAACTGAAAAGCAGTTTTCATATGTATCATGACTAACTCATGAAAAACATAATGGGAAGAGCAAGTGCTATTTTTAATGGCAACTCGAGAATAGCCTTAACAATAAATGTGTGTACCCTATTTAAGAAAACTGTGCAGCCTGGAATCCCAGCACTTTGGGAGGCCATGGCGAGTGGATTGCCTGAGTCCTGGGGTTAAAGAACAGCCCAGGCAACTCGGTGAGACCTTGTCTCTACAGTAAATAAAAAATTAACTGAGCGTGGTAGCGCGCACCTGTAGTTCTGGCTACTTGGAAGGCTGAGGTGGAGGGGCTGCTGGAGCCCAGCAGGTTGATGCTGGGGTATCCTTGAGTGTGCCACTGCACTCCAGCCTGGGCAACTAAGTGAGACTCCAACTCAAAAAAAAAAAAGAAAATTACATAATTAGTAGATGGAGGTTAGAAGATGGACTTTGTTTTTTGTTTTTTTTGTGTGTGTTTTTTTTGAGTTGGAGTCTTACTCTGTCGCTCAGACTGGAGTGCAGTGGCCGCTCCCGGCCACCGCAGCCTCAACCTGCTGGGCTCCGGCGATCCTTCCGCCTCAGCCTTCCAAGTACCTGGAATTACAGGCGCGTGCTACCACGCCCGGCTAATTTTTCATTTATTGTAGAGATGAGGTCTCGCCAAGTTGCCCAGGAGGGTCTCGAACCCGTGGGCTCAGGCAATCCGCTCACCTCAGCCTCCCAAGGCACGGGATTACAGGCTGAGCCACCGAGCCCGGCTAGAAGATGGACTTTGAATCACACAAATCTGAATTTGATCTTGACCTTACCATTTATTGTGTTAATTTGAATGAGTTATTTAAACTAGTGGTCAAACATTAATGTGCATAAAAATATCTGGGATGTTGTTATAATGCAAATTTTGATTCAGTATGTATGTGGTGTGGCCAGATTTTTCATTTCTAGGAAATTTCCAGGTGATATCAAGGACCACTTTTGGAGTTGTAAGGCTTTACACTTTCTAAACTGTCTCAATTTCCTCAACCTTAAAATGGAGGTAATTATAAAACCTACCATTTGTGGTGTTAAGTGATGAGGTGAAAATGTGTGAAAAGTTCTTTGTACTGTGCCTGGCGCATTGTAATCACTGTGTTAATATAACTGAAAAGTTAATAAATGGATCATTTTGTGTCTCTTTTTTTTTTCATAAATAGAGGCAGAATTTCACTATGTTGCCTATGCTGGTCTCAGACTCTTGGCTTCAGGTGATCCTCCTGTCTCAGCTTCCCAACGTGCTCTGTTTACAGGCCACCGTGCCTGGCCCATTTTGAGTTTCTGAGTAGGGAAACTAAATATTATAAAGACATTATTTTTGGAGCTGGATGCAGTAGCTCATGCCTGTAATCCCAGCACTTTGAGAGGCCAAGGCAAGAGGTTTGCCTGAGTCCAGGGGTTCGAGACCAACCTGGGCAACTTGGCAAGACCTCATCTCTACAATAAATCAAAAAAATTAGCTGGGTGGGGTGGTGTGCATCTGTAGTTCCAGCTACTTGGAAGGTTGAGGTGGAAGGATCGCCTCAGCCCAGCAGGTTGAGGCTGCGGTAGCCGTTGATCTTGCTACTGCTACTGCACTCCAGCCTGGGTGACAGAGGGAGACTCCAACTTAAACGAAAAAAAAAAGATGTTATTCCTTAGAAAATAGTGCAGAGGTTTGAGAAGAGCCTTTTTATCTTAGTAATACCTCATTTGTTGCTTGTTTCTCAGGGTCAATGTGAATCACACCGAGACTAACTGAAACTGCCTTCAGGAGATTCTGTTCAGAATTCCACTCTCTTGACTATACCTACATTTCTGATGTCTCTACTCTCAATCATGTACCCCTTATTTGCACAAATATCTTCTTTTTTTTCTTTGAGTAGGGGCCTTACTCTGTTGCCCAGGCTAGAGTACAGTGGCATGATCATGGCTCTCTGTGTCCTTGAACTCCTGGGCTCAATAAATCCTTCTCAGCCTCTTAAGTAACTGGAACTACAAGCGCACACCACCATGCTTGGCTAATTTTTCGATGTTTTGTAGTGGCTTGTCTGGAACTCCTGGCTCAAGCAATCCTTCAGTATTGGCCTCCCAAAGTGCTAGGATTACAAATGTAAGCCACAATGCCAGGCTGCACAAATATCTTCAACTCCTCTCTTTTCTTCCTGCTCCCCACCCCTATATTAGTGGTGATATTTTGGTGTGAGTCTAACTGTATTTTCTTTTTTTTTTGAGTTGGAGTCTCTCTGTTGCCCAGTCTAGAGTGCTGTGGCATGCTCATGGCCACTGCAGCCTCGACCTGCTGGGCTCAGGTAATCCTTCCACCTTAGCCTTCCAAGTCGCTGGAACTACCACGCCCGGCTAATTTTTTTGATTTATTGTAGAGACGAGTTCTCACCAAGTTGCCCAGGCTAGTCTCGAACCCCTGGACTCAGGCAATCCTCTCGCCTCGGACTCTCAAAGTGCTGGGAGTACAGGCTTGAGCTACTGTGCCCAGCCTGAGTCTAATTGTATTTTCTTGTTTATTTAAAATTATTGATTTGGCCATCAGTAATCATAAAATACTGTTTTTATCTTCTGCTTTTGAACTTAAGAGAGTGTCTTCTTGTTGTGTCAACTGCACATTCATTTTATTCCCATCCATTTATGTTTATTGAGTACTTAGCTACTTATTCTTTGCTGTGTTGGAGTTCATGTGAAACACAAAGACACACTGTCTTTGCCCTTCTGGATTTCACAATATAATAGAAGGCAGACTAATGACTTGTATAAGAGGTAATGTTCTATACACGTTTTTTGTTTTGGTTATTACTAAAAATAATCTTTTTTCCATTATGCCATTAGTGGATTATTACTGATATTTATGAAAGTTTTTTTTTTTTAGAGTCAAGGTTTCACTCTGTTGCCCAGGCTGGAGAGCAGTGGCATTACCACAGAGGTTCACCACAGCCTCAACCTCTTGGGCTCAGGCGGTCTGCCTCAGCTTTCTATGTAGGTGAGACTACAGGTTTGTGCCATTATACTCCACTTTTTTAATTTTAATTTTTTGTAGAGCCAAGGTCTTGCTATGTTGCTCAGACTGGTCTTGAACTCCTGGGACTCAAGCTGTCCTCCCAACTCTGCCTCCCAAAGTGCCTAGATTACAGGTGTGTGCCACTGTGCCTTGCTTGAAAGTGTATTTTAAAAAATACATTGCTGGCTGGGCACAGTGGATCACACCTGTAATTGTAGCACTTTGGGAGGCCTTCACAGGAAGATTACTTGAGCCCAGGAGTTTGAGACCAGCCCAGGCAATATAACGAGACCTCATCTCTACAAAAAATAAAAAAAATGAGCCAGGTGTGGTGGTGTGTGCATATAGTCCCAGCTGTTAAGGAGGCTGAGGTGAGAGGATCTCTTGAGCTCAGGATTTGGAAGCTGTGGTGAGCCGTAATCATGCCACTGCACTCCAGCCTGGGCAACAGAGTGAGACTCCGATTTAAAAAAAAAATGTGTGTGTGTGTGTGTGTGTGTGTGTGTGTGTGTGTGTGTGTGTGTATACTGGGGGTGCATACACATTTTAAGAGATGTTCTTTGTGTATTACTTTTTGAAGTACTTTTCAGAAGTGTCTGGATACTGATGGTAACCACTTTGAGCACCTCTTGTAATTGCAGAAGTCAAATATGACTTGTATTCAGCTTATAATTTCAGTACGGTTTTTTTCCTTTCTTAAAATGTGTGTACATTTTTTGGCACCCTCAGTGTATTGCTGGATGCGGTGGTGCACGCCTGTAATCTTAGCTACTGGGGAGACTGAGGTGGGAGGATCTCTTAAGCTCAGGATTCAGAGACTAGCCTGGGCAACATGAGGAGACCCTGTGTTTTAAACAGTAAAACTTTGTGGGAATTTAGTATTAGTAAGGAGAATTCTAAGATGGCTTGGAGACTCATCTCTATAATCTTCACCCATTGAGTATGGATAGGACCTATGAATGCAGTGGGCTGTAACTCCTGTGAGGTGGTTGTTCTACACAGATGATGGGATTTTGTAGAGGTAATTATAGTTGAGTCTTGAACAGCACTGATTTAACTTCATGGGTCCATTTATAAGCAGATTATTTTTCAGTATATATAGTCAGCCTTCCCTGTGGGTGGGCCCCACATCTGCAACCTAATGGAGATTGAAAAACAGTTTTCTGGGCATATGAAACTTGCATATATGGAGGGCTGACTTTTGGAACTTTTTGTACTTGCCAGTTCAGCAGGGTCGACTTCAGAATGAATATGTGAGGATTTTAGTATCCGTGGGCAGTCCTAGAACCAATACCCTGTGGATGTCAAGGGACAACTATATTTTGATTACAGAATCAAAAGGATGAGCCTGTCCTAATCAAGTAAGCCCTTTTAAACAGGATCTAGAGGTCAGAGAGAAGAAATTTGAAGCAAGAGACATTTCCCTGCTGTCCTTGAAAAGAAGCAAGCAAGCCATGTTGTGAACTGTCTGTGGAAAAGAGCATGTGGCAAGGAATGGCAGACAGCCTCTAGGAGCTGAGTGACTTCTGGCTAAGAGCCAGCAGGAAAACAGAGCCTCAGTCCTACAGTTGAAAGAGACTGAAGGCTGCCAACAACTAGTGAACTTGGAAGAGGACCCCAAGCCTTAGATGAATTTACAGCCTCAGCTGACACTTGGCAATTTCAGTCTAGTGAGATCCTAAGTAGAGGACCCAGCTAACCTGTTTCCAGAATCCTGACGCACAGAGACTGTGAGATAAATTTGTGTTTTAATCTAAGTCTGATAATAAAACGTATGATCACAAATAACATAAGTTTGTGTTATTGTAGCTGCATAATAGTAAACTAATAGTAATACTAAAATTGGGGAGGGTGGTGGAGCAGGATTGACTTGGGTGATGGATAAAATATTGTAGGGGAATAATACATAAGGACATTTCAGGCAGAGGCAAGAGCTGAGAAGGGCGAAGACTGAAAAATGCAGGACATCTTTGATTCATAGCTAATTTACCTTTGAGTATTGTGAGACACAGGGGAAGATAAAGCCAGAAAAGGTAGGTTGGGGCCGAAATATGGAGGGTTGTAGAAGTTGGGCTGTCAAGCATTTTTATTCTAGGAGCAGTAGTTAATTTTTATGTGGAGATAATCTGTGTGTATTTTAAGCAGATTGGGCCATTGTGGGATTTATTGAAGAAAGCTGGAAAGTCAGATGGGAAGAGGTAGAAATTTCTTTCCCTATTTTCAAATGTTTCTCATTTCATACCTGTTTTTACCTATTTCTACTCCACTTGCAGCTTTCTTTTTTTTCACTTGCAGCTTTCTAATAGAAGCCTTTATGTAAGTTCTGCCAGCCTCCTGAAGTTTTCACATGTTCAAGAAGTCCTGGAATGTTCTCCAACATGACAAAATCTACCATTTTTGAAGGAAAAAAGCAAAGCAAAACTCTCTAGTGATACTAGCTCTCGTTCATGTTTCTTTTCTCTGAGTTTCTATAGCACTGTTCTTTTCATACCACTGTCTTCTGTCCTGGTGGTCTTTGGGTTGGTTCAGGTGGTAGAGTCACTCAGGCCTATGTGTTGTACAACTCCAAGATAGCCGATCATGTCTTTTGTATGAATACCGCTTGCTGGACCACAGTGCTCCTGGGAGTCATAATACCTTTTGTGAAAACATTATTAAGTGTTGCTATTTTTATTTCTGACAAAAGTTAAGGACATTTTTGCCAAGAGAAAACCTATCTATTAATCATTTGGAATATAAAAGTTATACCTTGAGAATAGACAGGAGCAAAAAGGGCAACTGCTACCCAATTTCTTTTTCTGTATTTTGAAGATGTAGGGTACAGTTCGGTTAGGTATACAAATGTTCATTTTGCAGGTACCCTTGTTGATGAGGAGGGCCCCTCCCTCCTCTGGCAGTTTCCCTCAACTGCCAATGCCACCCTCCACCCACCCAGTTTTTTATTTATGATTGTTTCATATATATTTTCCAGGTCTTTTTTCTAGCAGATAAGAGGTAGCAAATAACAAAGGTTTAATGAAAATGTTTTTCTAACTAGATGTCTTAGAGACTTCCTACCAGCCATGTGTAGATTATTTCACGGGGTTTTGAAAGCTGTCTCTGAAAATATTTAAGTTTTATGCTTTAATGCCAATCTTAAAAGTTGTGTATTTGTGATTTGCCATGTGATTTTGATGTCCCTGTTTAATGGAAGAGTCAGACAATAGGGACATGATGCATTTGTACCAAGGAAGGTCACAGCTGTCATCATGGTGCATTAATAGAATGAGGGTTTCGCCATAGTTTCGTGTTTCGTGCGCAAGAACATCTCAAAAGGGTTCAGTACAGTACTATCCAAGACCATGGTGATGTAGTTAATAGTAAAGTTAATTCATACTTAAAATGGAGGCTTACTATTTTATATCTGGATTTACTTTGTAAATTTGTTTTATTTTTATAATTGTATAAGAGCAGTAAGCATAGGAGATTTATATCTAGTATAATTTGTGTTTATGTGTAAGTTAAGCCAGTACGTGAGCCCTGAGATTTTCTTTTTCTTTTAAATATTACTCAGTTTTGAGATATACTACTTTACTTTAACTCTATGTTTCCTGTGATTTGGTAAAAGATTACCATGTATGCAAAAATCTAAGTCTAACTTCTCAAAACCTGTTATTTTGTACTTCATTTTCCTTTTCTTACATCAGAATGTAAAAACCTAGAGTCACTTTCTGTGTTTTTAAGGTCACCTGTCACTAAAAACCTTATGGATTTTTGCAATCCATTTCCAATTCCCCTGCCTAAGTTGCTGTAGTATGTGAAATGATTTCATTGCCTGTGTATTGAAGCCCCCTCCAGTCCATCTGTCCTTCCTGTTGTTGTCAGAATAATTTTCTTAAAATATGAGTCTCATTGTGATGTTTCTTTTCTTAGTTTTTGCTAACTCATTCTCACCTGCCAGTTAGGTAAATTCAAGGCTTACGGCCTGGCATTAAAGACACTTTATTATGATCTTGCCCTTACCTCTTTGTTCAGTTTTCTCTTTTACTGTTTCTTCTCTTTTGGCTGATGCTCCACCAGTAATGAATTTGGTTCTTGAAACATGCTATTTCATCTGGCCATACTTGTTTTGTTGTTTACCTTTTCAGGAATTGCCAAACCTTTTTTCACGTGTTGAGTTCATCTCTTTTTTTATCTTAAAATCCAAATGAGAACTCATCTCCAGATAAGTTAGATACTTCCTTTTCTGAGCTACTACTTTTTTTTTTGAGTTGGGGTCTTACTCAGACTGCAGTACAGTGTCAGGGTGGTGGCTCACCGCAGTCTTGGCCTTCACTGTTCACGTGATCCTTCCTCCTCAGTGTCCCAAGTAGCTAGGACTATAGCATGTGCCACCATACCTGGCTAATTTTTAAATTTTTTTGTAGAGACAAGGTCTTGCTATGTTGCCTAGCCAGATCTCAAACTTCTGAGCTCAAGCAGTCCTCCCACCTCGGCCTCCCAGAGTACTGGGATTACAGGTGTGAGCCACCACACTCACCTGAGCTTCTTTATTTTGTGTTTTTGATTTGGTTATATTTTAATATATTGTGTTGTAACATAATTTATCTTTCCTACTAAAGTAAGAGCTTTTTTTTTTAGAGCAAATATTAATATCTTTAAAAAGATTATTAAGGCTGGCTGCAGTGGCTCATTTTGGGAGGTGGAGGCGAGAGGAGTGCCTGAACCCAGGGCTTCCAGTCTAGCCTGGGCAACTTGTCGAGATCTCATCTTTACAATAAATCAAAAAGTTAGACAGGCTTGGTGGCACGTGCCTGTGGTCCCAGCTACTCGGGAGGCTGAGGCAGAAGGATCGCTTGAGTCCAGAAGGATGAGGTGGTGATAGCCATGTTTGTGTGACTGTACTCTAGCCTGGGTGACAGTGAGATTCCAACTCAAAAAAAAAAAAAATTTATCTCTAGTACCCATCATGTAGTACCTGGCACATAATAGACGTTTAGTAAATACTTGTCAAATTAATTAGAAATGTATGTTTTGGCTCATTTCCCCCCCTTGTGTCACACTAGATATTTATATCTTGCAGCTTTAATGCATTAAATAGATGCATTAAGTTGTTGAATGGACTCAGGAATCATATGTACCATACATACTTCTGTAATTGTTTATATCCTGATACTTGCCATTGTGCAATATTAGTTAAGGTGTCTGGCTTTTCTGTGCCTTAAAACCCTATAATTTCTAAATAGCTTCAGTTTGCTTTGTATCATTTTAGATATTTTATTTATTTATTTATTTATTTATTTATTTCTTTATTTATTTATTTATTTTTGAGTTGGAGTCTCACTCTGTCGCCCAGACTGGAGTGCAGTGGCCGCTCCCGGCCACCCAGCCTCAACCTGCTGGGCTCCGGCGATCCTTCCGCCTCAGCCTTCCAAGTAGCTGGAACTACAGGCGCGCGCTACCACGCCCGGCTAATTTTTCATTTATTGTAGAGATGAGGTCTCGCCAAGTTGCCCAGGCGGGTCTCAAACCCGCGGGCTCAGGCAATCCACTCACCTCAGCCTCCCAAAGCTTGGGATTACTGGCTGAGCCACTGAGCCCGGCTCATTTTAGATGTTTTAAAAATTTCTGTCTAATTTACCATTTTGTTAGTCCTCTTTCTTATTAATAACCTAGGTAAGGTTTTACACTTTGCAGATTACTTCACTTTGTTGTTTGTGAAATTTGGTTCTAAGTTAGGTAGGATTAATGATTAATGCATTACTTTTTTACTCTGTTGAGATTTAAAATTTAGTTACAAGAATATGCCACATAGATTTTCTTCTTTTCACAAAAGTTTTTTTTTTTTTTTTGAGTAGGGGTCTCTGTCGCCCAGGCTGGAGTGCAGTGGCATGCTCATGGCCACTGCAGCTTCTACCTGCTGGGCTCAGGTGATGATCTTTTTGCATCAGCTTTCCAAGTAGCTGGAACTGCAGGTTTGTGCCACCACGCCCAGCCAACTTTTATTGTAGAGATGAAGTCTTGCCAAGTTGCCTAGCATGGTCTTGAACCCCTGGACTCAGGCAGTCCCCTCACCTCGGCATCCCAAAGTGCTGGGATTACAGGTTTGAGCCACCTGGCTGAGGTGAAGTCTTGCTGTGTTGCCCAGGCCAGTCTCGAACTCCTGGACTCAAGTGATCCTCTTGTCTTGACCTCCTAAAGTGCAAGGTTATAGGCATGAGCCACCACGCCTGGCCCATGGTTTTGTTGTTGTTTTTTTTTTGTTTTTTGTTTTTTGTTTTTTTTTTGAGTTGGAGTCTCACTCTGTCGCCTAGACTGGAGTGCAGTGGCCGCTCCCGGCCACCACAGCCTCGACCTGCTGGGCTCTGGCGATCCTTCCGCCTCAGCCTTCCGAGTAGCCGGAATTACAGGCGCGTGCTACCATGCCCGGCTGATTTTTTTACTTATTGTAGAAATGAGGTCTCGCCAAGTTGCCCAGGCGGGTCTCGAACCTGTGGGCTCAGGCAATCCACTCACCTCAGCCTCCCAAAGGCGCGGGATTACAGGCTGAGTCACCGAGCCCGGCTTGTTGTTTTTTTGATATTGATTTCCTGTTTTCAATTTCATTGATTTCTGCTCTAATTTGTATTCTTTTCTTTTGCTTACTTTGGATTTGATTTGCTTTTGTTTTTCTAGTTTTCTAAGATGGAAGCTGAGATTGATTTTAGCTCTTCTTTCCTGATACATGCATTCAGTCTTCATTAATAAATTTCCCTCTAGGTACTGCCTTTACTGTATCCCACAAATTTTGATGTTGCCTTTTTCATTTCATTTACTGGAAAATATTTAAAAATTTATCTCGAGATTCCTTATTTGACTCATGTGTTATCTAGAAATGTACTATTTAGTTACCATGTATCTTGAGATTTTTCAGCTATCTTTTTCCTACTGTTTCTAGTTTAATTCCCTTGTGGTCTGAGAACTGCCACTGTATGATTTCTGTTCTTAAAATTTTGTTAAGGTGAGTTTTATGACCCAAAATGTGGTTTCTCTTGGTGAAGACTTCATATGAGCTTGAGAAAACTCCATTTACTTTGCAGAGTTCTCAGCTGCTTTCTGCATTCTGCCCTGGTTTTATGGCTGATATTCAGTAGGAGCAACAGGGTAGAACATGTTTAGTTCATTTTTACCTGGAATTGGAACTTATCCCTGTATTTAGGGATATTTTGTTCGGAAAATTAATTTGTAATTTGCTTCTTGATACATTGCTTTATTTAAAGTGTGTACTAATTTATAATGCCACCAAGAATGTATGATATCACCAGTTTTACCACATAGTGGATACATTTTGAGGCTAATACTTTTTGATTAAAAGTTAGGAGAGAAAGCTTGGAAGTTCAGCTGTAATGAAATAATACTGCCTTACATGGTTAGAAAAGTTTAAAATATAAGTCATTAAACATCTATTTTAGTCTTAAGTATTTAATATACAATTCTGGTTTCTTCCTGTGTTCACTTTGTCACTATTTCCTTCCTTTGTCAGTTTCCCCCTTGCCATTAGGTTTTGTTTTTGTGTAAAGTTTTCTTTGGAAGGTAGATAAAATAGAGTTGAGGAAGACACAGCTGCTATGAAGTAAAGGAAGGCACCAAACTAATGTTCACTGGGTTGGGGTAGAAAGAGCATTTTCTTCTGAAATTTTTCTTCATATAGGGTAAGTGATTTAGGCAGAGACCAGGGGAGATAGTATTATTTTAAATATTGTCAGTTTAAAAAAATCAGGTCCTTAAGTTTGTAAGCCAATGGAAAGAGCAGTTCTTTGGTGAATGTCTTAAGTTGGCTTAGGATAGGATCCATTTACAAATATTAATCTCAATGTCGTATCTTTGGAGATTCACATGTACTGAACATTTAATATAGTTAATATTTATTGAGCATTTACCACGTACCAGGCACTGTTCTAGGATCTTTAGATGTGGCAGTGAACCCAGGAAAAATAAAATTCCTGCTTGCATGGAACTTAACAGACTTGTTTTTGTTTTTTTGGGTTTTTTTTGAGTCAGAATTTTACTCTTTACTCTGTTGCCTGGGCTGGAGTCTTAAGTAGTGGCATGCTTACAGCCACCATAGCCTTGGTCTACTGGGCTCAGGCGATCCTTTCACCTCAGCTTTCCAAGTAGCTGGAACTACAGACATGCACTGCCATGCCTGGTTAATTTTTTGATTTATTGTAGAGGCGAGGTCTCACCAAGTTGCCCAGGCTGATCTCGAATCCCTGGACTCAGGTAATCTTCTCGCCTCTGCCTTCCAAAGTGCTGGGATTATGGGCATAAGCCACCACACCTGGCCGGAACTTAACAGACTTAAAAGTGGGGGTGACAGGCAACTTAGTAAATAAATGAATGACAGTACATACTATGCTAATGGTAAGTGCTAGAAAAATCAAGCTGGGTGCCAGGCTGATGTTGGGAATAGTTTGCAATTTTAATTGGATATTCTTGGAAGACTTCCCCAGAAGTTGACATTTGAGCAAACATTTTATTTTCATTTTTATTTTTGAGTAGGAGTCTCACTCTGTCTCCCAGGCTGGAGTGCAGTGGCACGCTCATGGCCACCGCAGCCTCGACTTGCTGGGCTCTGGCAATCCTTCTGCCTCAGCCTTTCAAGTAGCTGAAACCACAGGCATGCACCACCACGCCCGACTAATTTTTTGATTTATTGGGAAGATGAGGTCTCACCATGTTGCCCAGGCAAATCTCGAACCTGTGGGCTCAGGGAATCCTCTTGCCTCAGCCTCCCAAAGTGCTGGGATTACAGGCATGAACCACTATGCCTGGCTGAGCACATATTTTAAGGAAGTGAAGCTTTGCATATGTGCAGGGAAGGAGCGTTCTACATGGAGGGAGCCATCAGAGCAAAGTCTCTGAGACAGAAAGGTGCCTGTGTTGGTCTAGCAATGAAGAGGAGGCCAGTGTTAGCTTCATGATTAATCACAATTTATTCCAGGAATGCAAAGCTACTTTGTTATTATGAAATTATTTATTAGTCAAATTACTGGGTTAACAATAACAACTATATGTAGAGATTGGTATATACAGTTGTCCTAGCTACCCAAACAAGAATTTTTTTTTTTTTTTTTTTGAGTTGGAGTCTCACTCTGTCACCCAGGCTGGAGTGCAGTAGCATGATCATGGCTCATGATAGCCTCAACCTCCTGGGCTCAGGTGATCCTTCTGCCTCAGTCTCCTGAGTAGTTGAGATTATGGGTGCATGCTGCCACACCTGGATTATTTATTTATTTATTTATTTTTGTAGAGAAAAGGTCTTGCTGTGTTGCCTAGACTGGTCTTGAACTCCTGAAGTCAAGTCATCCTCCTGCCTTGGCCTCCCAAAGTGCTAGGATTTATAGGCAGGAGCCACTGTGCCCAGTCCCAAACAAGGATTTTGTTTCCTGGATCTTCTTGTAATCTAGTTGGTGCCAAGTGACTATTTTTACAGCAGAATGTGAACAGAAGTAAAGTGTGTCACTTCCTGGCCAAAGTTTTTAAGAATAGGGTGTGCTTTTACCATGTGTTCTTGTTTCAGGTTGGATGCAGAGAACTCCATGGCTTTCTACATGGCAAGCCACTTGTTGGAAAGAGCTTTGTTTCTTGAATTGTGTGACTGAGAAAAGATGCCCCTTTTTTGCAGTAGGAATCTCTGTTGCCCAGGCTGGAGTGCAGCAGCACATTCATGGCCACTGCAGCCTCGGTTCGCTTGGCTCAGGCAATTCTTCCGCCTCAGCCTTCCAAGCAGCTGGGACTACAGGCACACAACACCAAGCTTGGCTAATTTTCTTTTTTTTTTTTTAGTTTTTTTTTAATTGTAGAGATGAGGTCTCGCCAAGTTGCTCAGGCTGGTCTCGAACCCCTGGGCTCAGACAATCCTCTCGCCTCCGTCTTCCAAATTGCTAGCATTACAGGCATGAGCCACTGCGCCCAGCCAAAAGATGCCTGTTTTATGTTTGTATGTATGTATGTTGGAGTCTCACTTGTTCATCCAGGCTGGAGTGCAGTGGCATGCTCATGGCCACTGTAGCCTTGACCTGCTTGGTGAACCTTCCACCTCAGCATCCTAAGTGTCTGGAACTACAGACGTTTGCCACCACGCCTGGCTAAGTTTTTGATTTTTTTTGGAGAGTCAAGTGTTGTCCAAGCTGGTCTTGAACTCAAGGGTTCAAGCAATCCACCCACCTTGGCTTCCCAAAGTGCTGGGATTATAGGTGTGAGTCACTGTTGAATTTTAATGTAGTGCAATTTTTCTGTTTTTCCTTTGATTGTCTGCTTTTGGTGGCCACAGTACTGTTTTTGATACTCTTCAATTACTTGGTGATTTAGCAGTCTATTTTACTAATTTCTTTTGAAAATTTAGGTTCTTTCTAGTTTTATGATACTGCAAGCATGGCTTCAGTAAATGTTATTGTACATATTTATTTGTGTATTTTTGGGAATATAGCCATATAACTAATTTTTGTATTGCAATTGCTGGGACAAAGGTATATTCAAGTAAGGCTAGAGAGTGGCGAGTTGTACTCTCAAAGGGTTGTACATTTTGCAGCAGTGGACAACAATGTCCGTTTCTTCTGCTCTTGAATGTTGGGCTTTCAGACTCATTCTACTTTGTCAGTTCAGTAGGTAAAAAAAAAAAAGCTGGTTTTGATTTCAGTTTCTATATTTATGGTTGTATGGCTGTGGTTGATCATCTTTTCAGATGTTTATGGGCAACTTGTATTTCTGTTTCTCTGAACTGTTCTCTTTATATCCTTTGCTAGTTGTTTTTTGAATCTCATTGATGTGTTACAGCTTTGTGTGTGAAATGTTTTCCAGTTGTTCTCTCTCTCTCTCTCTCTCTCTCTCTCTCTCTCTCTCTCTCTCTCTCTCTCTCTCTGTCTCTCTGTCTCTCTCTCTCTCTCTCTCTCTCTCTCTCTCTTTTTTTTTTTTTTTTTTGGAGTTGTTGCCCAGGCGATCACGGCTCTCCATAGCCCCAACCTCCTGGGCTCAGGCGATCCTTTAGCCTCAGCCTGCCGAGTAACTGGGACTATAGGCATGCGCAACCATGCTTGTCTAAGTTTTGGATTTTTTTTGTAGTGATTTTTTTTGTAGTTTGGCTACGTTGTGCAGGCTGATCTTGAACTCCTGTGCTCAAGCAATCCTCCCCGCTTGGCCTCCCAAAGTGCTGGGATTATACACATGCACCACTTTGCCAGGCCCCCTCTGGTTATTTTTAGACTTTGTTTACGGGAGTGTGTGTGCATGCACATGTGCAGTGTGTATTCTTGTGCATGTACACACATACACATGCTTCCAAGTTTTTCATTTTTATGTGGTCATATTTGCAAATATGTTTTCTCATATGACTGTGGGTTTTATGCCATTATTTGGAAAGCATACTCAATAAAAGTAGAATCTTTACGGGACAAGAAATAACTATATACAAATAAAAATTCTTCTAGGTCAAAATAACACTTGTACATGGTAGAAAATGTGGAGAGAGTAGAAGAGAAAAGTGATCCACAGCTTCCAGTGACAGCTGTCATTGATATTTCAGTAGAAATTTTGTAAAGCTTTCCTCCTACTTAACCCTGTTTGGGTTTGTTGGAGAGTCAGTCGTATGTAACATGCTCACTGACCTTGAGGAGGTAGCACTGTATACTGAATGAAGGAATGGAAACCTCTTCTTGTGTGAACTCAAGTACAGTTCACGAGGCCTGTCAGCTGACAAGGAGTTAGGAATGGCAGAAGCTGGAGCAGGGACTGTTAGTATTAGAAGGTCATCATGGTAAAGTCCAGAAACCTGTTGATATAAAAATGACTGCAAGTTGTTTTTCTCCCCCTTCGGTCTGTTGCGCAACTTTCCCTCACTGTTTAGTAATGTTCTCTTTTTACAGTGCCTTCATTTTCTTTTTCTTTTTAACTATGCAAGGACAGCCAAAGAACAAGGGTATTTTATTCTACATTTAAACTGGAGTTTTAAATAGAAATCATTGTACCCCTGGGGGGCCATGATGGTGGTGGTAGTGTTAACCACAGAGAGGAAGCCCTGAGTTTTCTCCAAAGAGGAAGGTGAAATTCAGGAACGCTAAATTGGGATTACTTGTTTACCTGACATTCTTTGCTTCTGGAAGCTTCCTTTTAGTTCTCTCTTAGGTAAAAGTTTGGTTATTTTGCCTCAGCAAATACGTATTTTATTAGGTAGAGACAAAATATTAAAATAACTAGGAACAATACAAGATAATATAGTTAACTGCCAAAGTTGCCCACCTTAAGTGCCAAAGGTAGTTGAGAAGGAAGGGTATCACTGAGGATCAGAGCTGGCTTCATGGAAGAAGTGAGATTTTTATCTGGGCTTGGCTGTTTTTTTTTTTTGAGTCGGAGTCTCTTTTGTCCTGACTGGAGTGCAGTGACACTCTCACAGCCACCACAGTCTTGACCTGCTGGGCTCAGGAGATCCTTCCATCTCAGCCTTCCAAGTAGCTGGAACTACAGGCGTGTGCCACTACGCCTGGCTAATTTTTTAATTTATTGTAGAGATGAGATTCTACCAAGTTGCCCAAACTAGTCTCGAACCCTGGACTCAGGCATTCCTCTCGCCTCCGCCTCCCAAAGTGCTGGGATTACAGGCATGAGCCACTGTGCCCAGCCTGGGCTTGCCTCCTTTGAGTGAGGATGTGAAAGCATAAATTCTGCTTGACATCTGGGAAACTCTGTAGTCCTAAGACAATTGCATTGTTTTGGTAGCTTCAGAACATTAGTTTTGACTGGTTTCTGGGAATACTTTGTCACATAAATAATTTACAAAGCTTAAATAAAGAAGCATGTGAAGGTTTTTTTTGTTAGTATTGTTAAAAACTTTTGTGAGTAGTAGGCTCTAATTATTGCCTGCTTATTCATCATAATTAGCTTTATTGTTATGAACCCATATGTTTGAATTCAGAATTCAGAATTGTCATCTACTCAGGAGTTATTTTTTAAATTATTACTATTTTTCCTGGTCAGCTTAGTCTAATACCTCTAGGAGTTTTGAATCTTGGTCTAGGAATGGTTCTATCTCAGTTAGGACGTGATGGAAAATCTCTCCCAAAGTGGTAGAAGAAAGGAAAGGGAATTTATTAATTTGCCACTGAAAAATATCAAGGAAGAATTTCAGTTACGGTTAGATTCATTGTTTAAAGGCGTTATTAGGATTTTGTTTCTGTCTCTTTTTGTGGTATTGGTTTGAGTCTTGAACTCTTTGTGGTGCAAGAAAGCTGTTGGCTTCAGCCTTATATCATACAGGTTTAGGTCTAGTAGTTAGTTGATGGCTTGAAAAATTCTTGAATTTTCTTGTATTCTGCCCCTTTTGCCTTGGCTTGAGTCTTCTGTCCATTTCTATACCAGTTATTGTGGCCAAGAGGATGGAAAGTGCTAATTGGCTTCATGCTTTATTGCTAGTGTTGGTTTTTCACTACATGGATTGAGAATGGGGCGGGGTAGGGGTGAGGAGGAGGTGGATTTCCAATAGAAAACTAGGCCCTTTTTACCAGAAGAATGCTGAGTGGTAGATAAATTGCTCAAAACACAAATCTACCATAGGCTTCATGGAGTCCATGGACACACATTAACAGTAAAAATTATGTTTTTTTCTGAGAAGAATCTTTATGTCTGTCATCAGATTTTCAAAGGGGTCTGCTCCCTTAAAAAAAGTTTAAGTATTGATAATGGGCCTAGGGAGGAAACAACATTCATCTAAGGATTGGTTCGTTACCGAAGGCATAGGTGAGAATTATTTTTAAGGGACAATGGAATTTGATTAACTTAATCCAGTGAAGGTAATTTATCGGGGATAGAGTATACATTTGAATAGTCATAACACAGCTGGATTTTAGATGACTTATTGGGCAGTGGAACTGTAGTTGATACTTAAATATTTGTTCAGATCAATTAAACATAGTAAAAACATCAATCAAGTATTTTAAGAGAATTACAGAAAGACATCTACAAATAATAAGTTGCTTTTTTTCTTTTCCGTAATTATACCTTTCATTTATTTCCCTTACTTAGATACCATAATTGTGATTTCCTTCTTGATCCAAGATTTTTTTGGATTGAGATTAAAAATGATTATAAGGAATGTTTTTTTTTTTTTTTGAGTTGGAATCTCACTCTGTTGCCCAGACTGGAGTGCAGTGGCCAGAATGTTTTTTTTTCCTTTTCTTTTTTTTTTTTGAGTTGGAGTCTCACTTTGTCACTCAGACTGGAGTGCAGTGACCACTCTTGGCCACCACAGCCTGGACCTGCTGGGCTCCGGCGATCCTTCCGCCTCAGCCTTCCAAGTAGCTGGAACTACAGGCGTGCGCTACCACGCCCGGCTAATTTTTTTGATTTATTGAAGAGATGAGGTCTCACCAAGTCGCCCAGGCGGGTCTCAAACCCGTGGGCTCAGGCAATCCACTTACCTCAGCCTCCCAAGCGCGGGATTACAGGTTGAGCCATCGGGATTACAGGTTGAGCCATCGAGCCCGGCTATTTTGTTCTTCTTTGTAACTAATATTCCATTGTGTATATATCCCACATTTAAAAAAATCCAGTCCAGTTTTGATGGACAGTACAGTTGGTTCCATGTTTTTGCTATTGTGAACAGTGCTGCTGTAAACATGCATGTGTGGGTATCTTTTTTGTAGAGTTATTTAATTTCCATAGGAAGATCTAGTTCTTTTAGAAATCGCCACATTGTTTTCCACAGAGATTGAAGTAGTTTGCATTCCCACCAGCAGTGGGGGTTTCCTTTTCTCTGCATTTTTGCCAGCATCTGTTGTTTTTTGTTTTATTAATGATGGCCATTCTTACTGGAGTTAGGTGGTATCTCATTGTGGTTTTGATTTGCATTTCTCTGATGATTAGTGAGGCTGAGCACTTTTTCATGTGTCTGTTGACTGCTCATATGTCTTCTTTTGAGAAGTGTCTTTTCATGTCTTTTGCTCACTTTGTGTGAGCCACTGCACCTGGCAGGAATTGTTTTTTGTTGTTGTTAACTTAATGGTTTTATTGCATTTTTATCAGAAAATGAGTTTGCACACTTTGTGGTTTTTTGCCCCTATTGAGCTTTTTTTCCCCCAAAAAGTTACTTTTCTGAGCCATTCCATTAGTGATTGGAAGAAAAAGTGAAATATTTCTGCAGTTTAAAACCCTTTGCACTCAGATACCTCTTGCGGATCACCTACCAGCCACTTGACCGCACTTTTTAATGAAATAGTGAAAAATGGCTGATTATTTTATTGTAATGATATTTGGCTTATAGTGAAATTTTGGACATTGAGAAACTTCTTTATGACAAAGAATTCAAAATTTTATCTCTCTCTCTCACACACACACACACACACACACACACACACACACACACATATTTTTTTGAGTTGGAGTCTCACTCTGTTGCCCAAGCTGGAGTACAGTGGCACGCTCACAGCCATCCCAGTGTCAACCCGCTGGACTCCGGTGATCCTTCTGCCTCCACCTTCCAAGTACCACATCTGGCTAATTTTTTGATTGTAGAAACGAGGTCTCACCATGTTGCCCAGGCTGGTCTGAAACCCGCGGGCTCAGGCAGTCCTCTCGCCTCCGCCTCCCAAAGTGCTGGGATTATAGGCTTGAGCCACCGTGCCCGGTTTATATCTTATATTTTTCTAACATGAGGCAACATGTGAAACAGTTACCAACATGCATTGCAGGTTCATTGATACATGTTGTGCAGTAGTAATGTGTTTGACATCTTCTACTTGGTGTTTTTCTACTCAAGCGGACAATGTAGTCTTGTTTTCTTCCTCCCACATTAATAATATGCAATTTATTGTCCAGTCTGTTGTTCAAAGATGATATGGAAGGGTGCACTCATGAATCCTGAAAACCACTTCTCAATTGAATATATATCGCAGTATATATTCTATCTCTTTATTTGCTTTTTTGTGCAATTATAATGGAAAACTTCAAGGAAACATATTTGAAAAATTTGTGCTGGTGTAAGTATGTACTGTATAATCAGCAATCTCTTTATGTCCTCTGAAAGGGGACATCTGAGTGGTTTGCTAGATTTACGATGTCCCCTCTGAGAGCAAAGGGTTAAAGTTTTTTGTGTGTGTTTATGTGTGTTGGGGACCTCACTCTGTTTCCCAGGCTGGAGTACAGTAGTAAGATCATGGCTCACTGCAGCTGTGACCTCCTGAGCTCAGGTAATTCTTCTTTCTCAGCCTCCTGTGTAGCTGGGTCTATAGACGGCACTACCACCCCTGGCTAATGTATTTTTATTTTTTGTAGAGATGAGGTCTCACTATGTTGCCTAGGCTAGTCTTAAACTCCTGGGTTCAAGCAGTCCTTCCACCTTGGCCTCCTAAAGTCTGGGATTTCAGGCGCAAGCCATCATACTTGGCCTAAAGTTTGATATATTTTTGAAATCAACTTTATTGATTTTATTATTCATATACTCTTATTTCTGTCATATAGTCCTGGGTGAGAATTGTAGTAGAGGAAAGGTTGGGATGAGAGAGTACCCTAACATTAATTAGGATCTGTGATTGCTATACTAACTTTATTTTTTTAGGTGTATGATTTAGCCTACCTCATTTTATTGTATGTTTTAAAAATCAGGGGTGGCTTAACAAATCTAGGATTTAGAACCCACTTTTTAGCTTAGACATAGAGTCATTTTACTGTAAATTTTTTTGGATAGTAAAGCATTATATTTATAGTGACACTGCCAGCCTTGGTTCCCCTATTCCTATATCTTGTTGACTGGACCCAGTATGAAATTTTGATCCTCCAGGTTGATAAAAGTTAGGGTTATTTAAGACAAACTAAACTATTATGTTTCAAGATGAAAAAATGTCTTTTTTTTTATTAATTTGGAGTCTCACTCTGTCGCCCAGACTGGAGTGCAGCGGCCACTCCCTGCCACCACAGCCTCGACCTGCTGGGCTCCGGCGATCCTTCCGCCTCAGCCTTCCAAGTAGCTGGAACTATAGGCGCGCACTACCACACCCAGCTAATTTTTGATTTATTGTAGAGATGAGGTCTCGCCAAGTTACCCAGGCGGGTCTCGAACCCGCAGGCTCAGGCAGTTCACTCACCTCGGCCTCCCAAAGCGCGGGATTACAGGCTGAGTCACTGAGCCCGGAGAA